>VZTR01034207.1:0-14857 GCA_013400775.1 Chaetops frenatus
CTCTGGGCTGGCCAGATGTGACTGGTGCATGATACACCATATGGAGAAAAAGACTGGTGTTTCTGGCAGAGTTCTGTCACGGAGATTAGCTGGGAGAGTTCTCTGCTCTTGGAGCCAGTTCTTCAGGCCTCCTCTCTGCAAGAATGACAAAGTTCTCCTCACTGGAGAACTCCTGTGTTAAGGTACAGACAGACCATTTTCTGCTGGCTACATTCATCAGGGGCACTGTGACCAAGTGGAAGAGAACCCAGATGGGAGGGGAAAAGTAAACCCGGCCAGCAGCAGGGGCCATCTCCTGCATCAGTTTGGATCATGTACCCATGTTGGTGAGTAGCCCCTGAAAAAGCTGTTTGGCAGAGCAAGTACTGAAGGGGAACCATTTTCTCTTCCCACAGGAAATCCTTATGGGCATCATCCTTGTGCCTTCTCATCCCAGACAGAATGGGCTGTAGACTCTCCCAGTCTTCACATGTTGTTCCACAAAAAGAAAGGGAGAAGAGCTGACTGTAATGGTGCCTTGATATCTACCACTCAGTCAGAAAACCAGTGCTCAGAAACATTTTTGTATGACTGGTCAACTCATTCAGGTGCCAGTGGCTTGGGTGCAGAAGTCAGAGCAAACAGAGGAGCTTGGCTGGAATTGGGAAGAATCTTTGCAGACTGTCCTGGAACGTGGCCATGAGGAAGCATTTAGAGACTCCCCTTTGTACATCAGAAGTGGAGTAGGAGAGTCTCTTGCATGGAGCAGTGACAGCAGCATAGGAATATTTTAGGGATGTGAGAGCAGGTGTCACAAGGACAGTCAAAGATTGAAGCTCCAGAACTTAAAATGACTTCAGCAGAAAGAAGAGTATTGAACAAAGAACTGGAAGCAAGCTGTGAGAGAGGGAAAGAGACTGTGCTAATGGACTGCTTATGGAAAAGCTGAGTGATCATTTAGTGGATGGTTTTAAAGGGGGACAAGGGATAGTCATATTACCTTGGTAATAGAGAGGAAAGCTCTGCTCTCCCAAGTGACAGATCCTTCTGGGAAGCTGAATCAGTTGTGTGTCAGAAAATGTACTGAGAACAAGTAAATTTGCAGCTAGGAGTTCAAACAGATTACTACTGGGACTCAGTCTCTTGAGATGGGTAACACAAGCAAAAAATAAATCAAAGCAGGAAACCAATGCAGAAAAGTCAAGCTGACAGAGCAGCAACAAAAAAATTAAAGGAAAGATGAACTCTGCACATGTACACAACCTAAGGCCAGAGGAGTTCTATGCTAGTGGTGGTTCACAATCAGGCTATCATCTAATATTAGTCACACTCTGTGATTTGGCTTTGAAGTTCAAACACTTGTGAAAACTTCAAGGATTGTTTCAGACTAACACAAGTACCTCGGGCTGGCTGCTCTTGCTACCTCAGAGTGCTTCATGTCCTGCTGGATTCCTGCATGCCGAATTCCCTATTTCATCCATGCACCACCCAAGCAGCCCTTACATATCTACCCAAAATGCAAACATGCACAATGAGACGCTTTGTCAGTTCCTTGTTCCCAAGACTTCCCCAAGCCTCCCTGGAGTTTCCCCAGCTTGCCTCTGCTATGGCTGTTCAAGGAGGAAGACGTGATCACAGTTACCTCATGCTAAGCAAACAGGACATCAAATCATCACTTTGATACCACAACAGATTCAGTAAAAGGCAGAAAATAACATATATATGATAAAAATTCATCTGACCTCTGTCCTCAGCTTAATATTGTAGGCATCCTACATGTACATCCAGTACATGTATTTTTGCCAATTTATCATATATTTCACTAAATATGTATTTATGACTGAAATACAAGAACCTGCTTTTCCCTCCCCATTTTAAATACATTTACCATTCAGTTGGGTTTTTCTGAAAGGCGACTTGCAACACAAATACTGTTCTAGTCCCAGTAATCTGCTCATATTCCACAAAGTGGAATTAATGGGCTGCTCTAAGTACAGTGGAGCTAATAAATACATTTACAGCTTAGGACCTTTGAATGGCTCCTTGTCCTAGGCTGACTGTATGATGCTTTTATCCCCATTTGTCTGTTTAGCCCAGAAATAAGTTTTTCACCTTTAAGACTGGATCTGAGAGAAAAAGAGGTAGGAGAAGCAAGCAGTGGAACATCTGAGGCAGCAGTTTTCAAAACATAGAGGTAACACCCTCAGCATTGCTTCTCCTGGACTCTGTGTTGTCTGCATGGGCAGCAGAGAGCTCTCTCTTTTGGTTTTTTCCTTTCTTTTTCCTTTTTTGCTTTTTGGTTGGTTTTTATTTTTAATTAGCTGAAGCCAAAGGTTTTTGGGACTGTTTTGCTATTGTTTGATCCAGGGACACCAGAACCATCACCCAGGGGGGCCCCCCCAAAGCTGCACTGCAGCCGGGACACCGAGCCCAAGCCTTGGAGAGGGAGAGAGAGAGAGACTGGGGCCTTGGAGAGACTGAGACACTGAGAGAAAAGCCAAGGACACACCCACGGAAAGGACTTTTCTGAATTTGCCATCTCTTCAAATCAGCAAGAGGGTTTATTGTGTAGTATTGTTCATTCTTTATGCTTGTGGGTGTTTTGTTTGTTAAATAAAAAGTTTTTTCCAGTTTTCTCCAAGGAAATCTATTTCCCAAACCAGCTGGGGGGAGGGGTAGCTTGGATCTGCTTTTCTGGATGGACCCCTTTGAAGGTTTCCTTCCAGATTTGCCCTAAACCAGGACACTCCTGAATAAGCCAGCTTTATCAATTGTTTGAGACTGAATCCCAGGAAATCTAATTTAGCATTACTACTGCCACAAATCTCTTGCCATAGCTCCAAGGAGCACCTCATTTATAATAACAAATGAGGGAAGACTTTCAGCAAGAGGAATTGTATTGACTTTAATGGACTGGAGGAAGGAGGATTTCCTCATCCCTATGTAAGGGCTTCACTTTCTGCCCCCAAAATGAACTTGACTGGGGCAAGGTTAAATCATACTGTATTGGAATTATAAGCCCTGGAGAGTGCCTGGAAGAAGGGAAGGGGGAAAATAATTCACATCCAGTTGCAGAGTATTTTTTGAGTGTGATCTTACAGAAGTATGGGGTGAGTAAATGTGCTTCTACTACCAGCAGTGCCTGTACAACCCAACGACTCTTCTCCTGTGGCACAGGGATTGCAGGGAAATCAAACACTCTGGAGCTGTACAACTGCTACAGCCTGTGACATGCTGCTTACAGGAGACCTCCAAAGGCAGGAGGGCTGTAGAAACACACAAAGCAGTTTATAAAAACAGGAATCTGTCTGTTTTGTGCGCTGCAGCTCCTACCTGGTGGCTAAAAATGCTAGAAGCCGCCTGGCACGTCACAGGGAATTGCTGTTGAGCTGTGCAACCATTACACAGGACCAGCAGAAACACTCACATGAGCCAGAAGTATCTTCAAATTGCCTATTAATTCTGGATGCCTGTCAGCAATTGTTATCTGATGGGCCAGAGTGAGCTGGCATCTTCTACGGAGGAAAAAAAGAAATAAAATATAATCATTACTTAAAAGCAATAGCTAAAGAATAATTCCATCATGAATTTTAGCCGCCCCTTTACAATGCCTGGTTGCTCTTGGCAGCAGTCCCCTCTCAGCTTGCTGGAGCTGCTTGGCCCTTTTCTTCCTACATTATTTACCCTGTCCCAGTTGAGGGGGTCAAACTGGTAAAGGTGCAGGGCCCCTCTCCCAGCTGGATTGAGCTGCCTGTGAATTGCCGAGAGCTGGGGTTACCCCCTCCCAGCCCAAACACTCAATGCTTTCTCCTTGTCACCGTGGGACTCTGGAAGATTTAAAGCTTTCCTGAGTGAACAGATTTGAATTTATCAGTAAACAAGGAATATCCACCTTCTGACAGTCAAACCTCTGTGTACTGACAGGCACCATCTGCATTTGAAACACTGATTTGCATCTTTTTGTAAATGAGTTTGCTGAGGCCAGGCTTGTGCAGTGTGCTTTCAGTGTGGGAGGAAGCCTTACCTGAATATAAAAATATTCAGTGAAAATGAATTTCAGAGATGCATGTTGCTTTGCCTACAGAAACCAAGTTTAATGTGACCCTTCAGCAGTCACAGCAGGGTCTGAAAAATGCTGAAATGTGGTCCTTTAAAATAAAATTTTCATGGGGTATGTAATCGAAACTTTAAAACAGACCATTTTCTGTCAGGCTTAAGATAGGGTTATGTATTTTAATAATCGATAAATAATAATAAAATGAAAGAATAAAAAAACCCCAAAACCAAACCCAAAAAGAAAGAAAGAAAAAAAACCACTTCATCCTTAATAGCTCTGTTCTAATTTTGAGACTTACCATCAATAGTTTTCACTAAAATGAACAGCAGCAAATCTGTGGGCTTTGGGCAGTTCTGTCTCTTTGACCATATTTGCATGCTCATCCAGTCAGGGAAGACAAACAATTGCTCATGACAGGTCTGACCCATCCCCACCAAACGCCTCAGCAGCAAGGCTGAATGTTAACTACTGCCTGTTTACAGGGAATGCCTGCAGCAGTCCCAGGGGCTTTGGAGAGGTTGGATCACTCCAAATGGTGACAGAGCCCTCAGCAGAAAATTCGGTTTGGTGTAAATCCCCATTGAGGAGCTCTTTTTGCTTTGGTGCTCGTGCCAGTTGGGGAGCCTTGGGGTGCCATTACACATGTGCTGGGTGCAGAGTCAAACAAGATCCTTGCTAGACTCCTAGATTTAAAATCCTGCCTGAACCCTCAAAAGAGTTTTCTGAGATGTCATGAACACCATCCAACCTCCCACACTTCTCAGTTAATTTATCTCACACTCTGTACCTTGGGGCCTGGCTTGGCACCATGTAAAATACACCTGTTTTACAGACTCTCTGCAGCCCTGGCTTTAGTTTATCTTCAGTCACTGACATTTTCAGTCTGAAACTCATCTGCAGCAGGAAACTGTGGTAAAGAGGGTCCTGGGTCCAGTTCTGGTATGGAGTTCCTAATCCAACATCTGCTTGGGAATCTTGTGTTAAAGAGGCACTAGGAAAAAAAAACCAACTATGCACGTCAGGCTTTAGTGCCATATCTCATCACCTGCCTCTCATTCATGCTTTTAAGGGCTGCCAATTCCCTCCCTGCACCTCCCTTTCTCTAAATCAGGAGCACTGCAAAGGTCTCCTAAAAGCATGGAAGAAGGAGAAGGAAGGATGGCACCCTGGCAAACACCATCATGGCACAGTAACACAAAAAGACTCCTTTCTTTAGGAGTAAAAAAATGCTTTGTAATTCCACACTACAGCAGCTGAGACATCAGTAGTATTTCACTGCGTTCTCTGCCCAGGATCCTCACAACATCCAAAAATTTGCCTGGAAGCAATAAACTAAGCAAAAAAACTTACAGCACAAGTGAAAGGCACAGTTGAAAGTCACATCCAAACAGGCAAGACACAGTGCTAAAGCAGTCAGCAGCCTGGTGGATATTTTAGGCTATTTAATCCTTCAAATATTTGCCAAATATCTACCTGCAAGTCCTCAGCAGGCAGCTTTGCTTCAGTGAGGGGTTCACTCTGAAGAAAAGCAAATGTTGGCAGCTTCTTTCCACTGGAGCTTCTAATAACATCAAGTTAAATAATTATTTAATACTAATAATTGCAATAAAATACAAATAATTGGGTCCCTAACAATCCTGTCTTGGGGAGACTGGAAGAGCAAGAAGCTTCCCCATCCATTAAGCTGAATTGCTTTGTGAGGAAATCACCTGTGTTTGAGGTCAGCTCCTGGGGGCTGGGGGCAAGGCCTTGGCAATGGCACAGCTCGGAGGGAAAAGGGCAGTTTGCCCACATGCCATGGAGAAAAGTCACTGTCAGGGGAAAGATCCCTTGACTGAGCAAGAGGGACCCAGCATTTTGCACGCTCTATTTTCTTCCCAGCCCAGAGCAGGACTTGGGGCACAGATGCCAATCTGAGTTGATTTGCCTTCCTTGCAAATATTTATCAGCTACATTTTCCTTCTGCCAGGCAGCTGGCAGGAGAGAGGTCCTGGTGCAGAGCACGAGGCAGAAGGACAGAACTCTGCATTCCTCCAAGTGTAGCAGCGGTGCAGGGCCGAGCTCTCGGCTCTTCCCGGCTGGCGAGGACCCGGGGGAACACGCACCCACCTCTGCCTCCACCCACCACCCGCAAGCTGCTCACACTATTACACAGGAGGAAGTTTTTTTTTCTCCCCGTTTCTGGCCACTGCTGCAGGATTTTCGCAGCAATGTTTTCTTCCGAGCTCTGCTGCCCTCTGGTGATGCGCAGCCGAGGCAGAGAGAAGAGCTCTTCTCAGGAGCCAAAACTCAGGTTTTGCAGCAAAATCTCACTCTCACCTTCATTAAAACCCCAGCAAAGGCACAGCTGGTTTGATTCTTCTTCGTCCCCAACACAAACGCTAAAGTCACTCGATGAAGGATTTCTTGTCTAATAGGGCCACAGGGAACGCACTGAGAAGTTATTTCCTCCTTATTACCTCGTGTCAGGCAAATATTGGTTTAATAAATGTACAGACTTCAGTATTAATTAATAAAAAAAAAAAAANGGTTAAAGACATTTGAATTTCTCTCTGCATCAGGAGTCATTCTCAGAAACTTAGCCCTGCCCCATCCACTGCTGCTTACAACCCCACGATTAGATCAGGCATCTATTTTCCATCAATAGCTCAGGGAAGGGGCTACCTCTCACAGGGTCTTGCCCAGACCCTGTACTGGGCTCTGGGGAAAAACCCAGGGGAGGATATTCTCTAATATCTGCCTAATGTGCTTTCCAAACAAGTTAAGACAAAAGCTGCCTTTCTTATAGAAATAAAAGCTGTAGCTAGCAAGCAGGGATGGACTCAGACTGCTGTATATTCCAACAGGATTCATTTTCTCTTCAGCTCTGCTGTTCCCACCAGCTGCTGCAAAACAGATCTTTAAACCAAGCACAGACTGCTCTGCCACTCCTGCATGTGCCGAGACCAGTTTAGAGGAGAAAAAAAAAAAACATTCGGCAGGCTCCTGGCTAAAGAGGCAGACTTGCTTCGAGGCTGCTCCTTTGCTGCCTCTCAGCGTCCTTCTGGACAATCTCCATGGCTCAGCACTGCTCCGTAGGGCCCAGAGGGAAATGCTTCCCTAAAGCACCCAGAGAGCTGACAATTGCCTGCAGCCTATTCCTGTGCCACTTCACTTGGTCACGGTAGGGAGGCAATGCAGGCCGGTGGATGACACACCCACCCAGGAATCCAGACCCTTTTCTCTCTGCTGCATCTCTAGGAACGATCACTCCTTTCCTCAATGCTTGAATTTCCACCTCTGCAAAGTGAGGGCATCGTTCCCACTGTAAAGCAGCGTGAGAGCTGTTGGTAAAAAGATTTATGATTATTGAGGATTTATTTAGTACAGCTTTTAGATCCTGCATCATTGATTTTGCTTCACAGACTCCGTGGCTCCTGCCACTATTACCAGTTAACTCACACCAGCCCTCCAGTACCTTCTGGCTGTGGTGTTTCTGGAGGAAGATCCTGGCACTCAAAGATACACAGAGAGAGGAACATCAGCCATGATCACCTGGGGATTTACAGTCTAAATTAGATCTTGAATATAATATTGTTTTTTTCTTTTTGTGTTATCCTTTTGGACCAGGTGCTTGCAACAAGCATAAACCACAACCACCAGTGTCATATTTAACTCATATTATATGTAAGAGGGTGAAAGAGCTCTCTCTGATATGCCCTGTGAAAAGTAACAGGTGAATGTAGCTCCCAAAGTAGGTTATTTCTCATCAGTCCTGTTGATTCTATTACTTTGGCCATTTCAACACCCCTTGTGAGCTCTGCTGCCCTGTACTGTTCTGCTCTGCAGTCCCAGGGAAGTGAAGGCCTATGCAGTAGAGGCTTTCTCTGAACTGATACATGTTTTGATCCATAATGAGTCATTTTAAACAACTGTGCTGCAGGGCAAAGAGAGGTGCCTTGTCCAGGTTATGGTGTTTGTGTTCAGGTGAGGAGGTGGGTTAATAGCAGGTAAATGCACCTCCTGCCTCCAAGACTGTTATAGGTTGCATTATATGGAAACAAACACCAGTGGTCTAAACAAGAGAGACTGTTCTTCACTCAGAATTGTTTCCAGCAGAGTCTCATTAGCACGCAGCCAACAGGAGGAGGGGCATCAACATAAAAGCCGATGGGTTACAACTCAAGAAGAAATCTTGTGCTGTGAAGGAGGCACCCCAGAAGTTTGTCCATCTCAACTAACCACACTAACTGCAGTCTCAAGGTACTGCTGCTCTGTGTCTGTGCCGTGGCCAACAGCAACGACAGCGTTATTTGGATATCAACCAGCAATTTTCCCCTTCAGTAAAATCTATACCATTGGGCTCAGTGGGATTAACAACTAGTAATTAAAGAAAAATTAAAAAGCAAGCCAGTGTACCAGAAGCAGTGTGACTGAACATCCTTTGTGTCTGAGCACATGAGGGACAAAGGCCTGAGTCACTAAAGGGGAAGCTCTCAGGAAGCCCAGGTCAACATCAAATCATTCAGCAGCACTTCTGCTTTGTTTATGCAGTTGTTGGCCACAGTCACAAAATCAAGTCTCCCTTCAAGCAGCTGAGCTGCCAGTTTGTGGTCCAGTATAAAACAGCACAAGCTCAGGGTCAGTGCTGCTGCTCTCTGTGCTTTGCCTCCCTGGTCCCTCATATCTGAATTAAACTTCATAGGCTGGGATGCTGTGCTGCAGAATTCTCCATTTCCTGATCCTACCCGAGAGAGCAAGCCACCCCCAAACACATCATCCTACCCTACAGGAGCTTTTAAACTGAAATCAAAACCCAACAGGAGGTCAGTACTTCACTTCTAGACCTAAAAGCCAAGTTTCCATTCAAACATTGTTTTACTCCAAATCCCATTCAAAAAGCCACACTGGTCAGGTGGTGTCTGCAGACAGGAGACATAAAAATGCCTTCACCATGAGGTGAGTTTGAGGACACTGGAGCCTCTCTCCAGCATCACTGGGCCCTTTGCTCTTCAGGATGCAAATAATCATCACTGAACTGCACTGACAGATTTGAATTTTCATTTACTTGGAGAGAATAGCCATTTCTTAATAAGGTAATAAAAGGTCCTCTTTAATAAACCAGCACAAGACATTTTACATTGCCCGGCTAGTGCCCAATGTAACTGAAGTTCAGATAAACACACGGACAAAGAAACATCCATTTTACCTAATGCTTATTGACCAGGTTTTAAAAGCAGTAGGCTGCTGCAGGAATCCTCCTGAGAGCTCAGTGATGCTATGCTGCTGGGGGCTGGCTCCACATTTTGGCTCATTCTGCTCTGCCGGCATTTGGAGAGTGCCTTCAGAGCCTCCCATCTCTCCAGCGAGCAATCGGAGCTCCTCCAGCTCTCCGCCTTCCCCTTCCACCCCTTACTGCGACAGTGGCCAAGGGCTCCGTGTGAGCCATCCTGCCTGCAGACACACGGAAAGGCTCAGCTTATCTCTGCAGAAACACAGCGCTCTGCACTCCTCGTTAGGGTGCTGTGCTAATTAATATATCAGAGGGGGCTGTTGGGAGCCCACGGTGGATTAACTGCGAGCCAGGCAGAGAGGGGCTTGCGTGAAGCGTGATGCTGGAGCTGGTTTCTTTATTTAACTCCAGCTCTTTTTGCCTCCCTACAACAGCAGCTTTCTGACTGCGCTTCTCTAACGTTCTCTGTCACATCCCCAGGCATCACAACAACCTTGATTTCTTAAAGACAGACACAAACTGTATCTGCACTGAATTATTTTTACCCATAGATATCACAGATGTGAAGACAGTACAAGAAGTGGAAGTGTCTTAAAAAACCCAGCCCACCATGTGCAGCCCAGCATTTCAAGGTGCTTGTGAATAATTTCAGGTCAACTAAAAGGCTGTTAAATTATATCCATGAGGATCTCTTTCTGAATTTTTAGTGTAAGTGGACAAAAAAATCCCAGTGGCATCTCTCTTTCTATCATGTTTGCTGGAAAACAGTCTCTCAGTTTCTGCTACCTGCTGTCATCCTTCTTTTGGCTTTGCTTTATCCCTCATGCCCTCTGCCTCATCACAACAAATGGAATCTACTTGGCCTGTCTTGTTTTACCTCTTTTCTGCATCTCTCCCTCTCCCAGGCTGCATCTCATTCTGGCTTCCCCTTCCCTTCCCCAGACAGGCACCGTGCTGGTTTTCTCCCTCACCCTAAGTGGTGTTTCCACTTGCATCTGCCTCTTCCTCCCCATGATTATTGTCTTTTTTTGGCCCTCCTTTCACTAAAAGAGCCAACATTCCCACACTGGAGGGAGTGCTCAGCACAGTCCTTGGGCACGGTTTTGAATTCCCATTGCTCACAGTCTCCTTCAGTTACCCAAAAGGGAGATCAGCAGATAAGTTTTCAGTTGCCAGAGACCAGAAGTCCTCAGGAGAATTCTCCATTTCTGTCAAGAGCTTCTCCATTGCTGCCACCAGATACCCAGATCATATATCCTAATATTTTTCCGTGGAAAAAGACAAGTCAGCCAGAATGTTGTGACTTTTAAAGCAATCACTGATTATCTCACAGTTGCAACCAGGAATGCCTTGAGGAAACTTGTACTTCTGAATGCAACCAGGGCACATGCAAAGATTTCTTCTTGGCAGGATTAAAATCTGCATTTGTGCTGCCAAAACGCAAATGCCACTGTGGGCCAGCTGAGAGTACACCGGTATCTCCAACCCTTTAAGTGATCCAGATGTGTGATTGACTGGCTTAGCCACTTTTTATGTTGGGTTCACAGCTGCAGATCAGACCAGCAGGATGTACCTGGAGCTTGTGTCAACACCAAACTATTCACATTTAGCAGGGGCTGCTGGTGCACAGAAGGAAGTGGGTTTGACAACTGCCACCATGCTCTATTTCTGAAAATTCAAACACCGCATTTCCTTCGGGGAGTTAAAGAGCACTGATCCTTACAGTTCCACAGAGCACTGGGAGGTGGGGAAGGGAAAGCACAGAGAGCAGCAAACCCACTCATCACTGCTTGTGCAGGTGTTACATCCATTTTGAACTGAAGCTCTTCCCTCCCTTGGCTTGGGTGTGACCATGCTCTGCAGACATGAAGAAACACAGTGCCAAAGCCAAAAAATCAGCACTAGACTAGAGCAGCTCCATCACAGGGCTCGGGGTTTCTGAACTAACACCTGCTCCAGCACGTGCTGTAAACTGAACGTTACCACACAGGAGGCTGCATCCTTGCAATCACCCCCATATGCCTGAGGTATCATCCCAAGGATGAAAAGGATAACAGACTTCTGGAAACTGCCTGGGTGAGATTGGCTCTGTTTGCCCAACCACATGCCATGAAAAGGTACCAAGAAAATCCCTTCTCGAGATTGGCTGCAAACTGCCATATAAATAATCGACATTTACATATACGTATGAAAGCTTAATATATATGTAAACTGTATTTACAGACAAACATATGTTAAAGCCTTTGGTAGGGCTGAATGATCCCTACATGCTGAGCTCTTTGAATTTCTCAGAGAAAGACTTAGGCTGCACTAGGGATGTTAAGCTTAAGATATTTATATGAAAAAAATCGTATTTTTCAATAGCTGAAATTCTTAAGGCCTTAATCAGGTTAGAGGGATTTAGAAGTTAGATCAATATCTCATCACACAGAATATAGAAATTTTTTTTCTAACTGCCTAAAATAATGATTTCAAAAGGAAAGGAAATCCGACCATTTTAGCAGACTTCTCCGAGTCCACACAAGACACACTCTGGCAGCTGTGTGCCACTCTTTTGGTTTCCAACAGCTTTGTGGCATTCCAAGGCATTTCAGCAGGAAACAGATGTATTTTTATAGTAATCGTTTTAACACCTTTGACATTGTTTTTTAACTACCTTGGATCCCACTATGCTTCACAAAGCTGCGGAGAGAGGTGAGGGCTGACGAGTCTAAATTTAAGGAGCAAGAAAGCTGACTCACTGCTGGCACTGCCACTGGCTCCCCGCAGAAGTGGGTACATCACCCCGGGGTGTCTGTGCAGCACCTCAGCCTCACCCAGCAGCCCTTCTCCCTTCAGCCATGTGCTTCAGGAGATATTTCCAAGGAGCAGGTGAGGATAAGAAAGATGGTGGCATCCATGAATGTCTCCATCACCTGCTGCAGTGTGTCCTCGCCCACCTTCCATGGCCACACAAGGAAGTGTGATCTTTGGTCAGCCTATGGTGGCCAGGCTGACAAAAGATCAGTGTGAGTGTTGTGTGAGCAGGCCAAAACTAAATTTTGTTCTTTGCTTTAGGCAACCAGTCCTTAATAGTTGAGAAAACTAACCCATCAAAACAAGCAAATAACCTTTTCAACAACAATTTAAAATCTGGGCGTATTTTTAGTTTCTGCTCCAAGCATTCTGCGTTTCTAATGGTAAACTAGGAAAGGAGAGAGATATGTGGGTTTGGATAAATAATTGTATTTAACTTTCAGAGATCCAAATGTTGTTTAGTAACCTCTGAAATTGTGTTGCTATTAAAATGCAAATATTTTGATGACCATTTCTGAAAGACCATGAGAAATCTAACAATGCCTTTCCCTGCCCTCAGCTAGGACAATCCCTGGCTCCCTGGGTGCACAAGGGTTGTGGAGCATCACCCTGCAAGCAGCCACAGAAGCCTCTGGGTCATTGTGTGTCTCAGTGGCAGTGTTTGCATCTGACAAATTCTCTGCTTGTGAGACCCACATGTTATGGTGACCCTTTCCTCTGTTATGAGCAGTAATCAGAGAGACCTTTCTGGAAGGAGGAAACTGGTGGTGAGTGAAGGATAACATCTGCAAGGTGATGCTGCTGCTAAGATTTCTGCACTGTGACTTCTCCCACATCCAGAGCCAGCAGAGCTCCTTGGAGGCAGACTCCTGCAAAGCCATCTGCTTGTACAGGTGATACCTTACACACCTTGGAGGGAACAAGCAGAAATCCACTACAGCTCCCCTGCCTGCCAACCCAGAACCAATAAAGGCTAAGCCCAGCCAAGGAATTAAATATAATGCTGGAAGACCAAAGCCCCCAGCTCCCCTGAAATTGAAGGTAAATATCTCTAGTATTTACACTGCAAAAGTTATATTGGAGAACACTCCCACAGAGACACTGATTCAAAGGAAAGTGTTGCTGGGGTTTTGTTTAGCACCTGGATTTAAGTCCCAGCTGCAAAACCATGACTTGAGGACAGGAGGGCCTAGGACAGCAAGGGTCACACAGCCCCCAGGCTGCCTGGCTGAGGAGCAGCAGAGCATTACTAAGAGCTGGAGGGGAAAATAAAAGAGAAAGATAAAAATAATCAAAATTCATCTTGTCATTAATAAAAAGAAATAAAAAATACTCCACCACCCTTTTGTCCTTAGTACAACAGGACCAGGTGGTGGGTGCACCACTGCTCCATCAACCCCGCCACTCTCCTGCTGCCAAACCCCTGATATACTGGAATAGCCCCGAGGCACAGGACCTTCCCATCCCAGAACAGAGATTTGCTTCAGAACATCAGCTATGCTCCAGAAGCAGGGTGATGGCTGGTTTGGATTCACACTTCCTTGTTGTCAGGAAGCCAGGCCTGTCCTACGGCTTGGCTGAACATTGGACCTGGAAGCAAGAATCAACTGATGCTGAAATGATGCTGCTGGTAACATAGAAGAAAGCATAAATTTTCCTCTAACCATCTATATCTCAAGTCCTCTGCTACCCTCTTTTGCTGTTTCTCCATGCCCTGTGATGGTTTGAACCCCTGTGGGCTACCATGGAGCTGCAGGCACTGAGCATCGGATCAGTTTTTCCCAGGGCGCTCCTGACTCAGTCTCAGGATGCAGCACCAGGCAGACAGAAGCTGCCTTCCCTAGGAACCTTCTCCTAAGCTAAGCAATTCCTGAATCTCTTCAAATATTCAAACTTCAGAAGGAAAGAGAGAAAGAAATGCCTTGTGGGATTCACTTTGTTTCCGGGGAAATCAAAGGCAGCAAGACGCCAACAAGACAAATCCCCTTCATTTTAGCCTGGAATTCTGCTCTGCATGCAGAGCCCTTCCCACAGCACAGCTCATCCCTGGTTACTAGCAGGAGCAGCTGAATTTGTGCAGAGTGCTTGTCCTGAGACAGTCAGCTCCCTTCCACACAGAAAACATCCTGCCCTCCCCAGTGCCTCAGCAGTTTCTTTCACCCCCTACAATGCAGCTGAAGTTTTTCAGCTGCCTGTTTCACTGCAGTCCTCCAAAATCCTCCATCTGCAGGCCTCGACAGCTCCATCTTCCTCCAAGGTAGTGACTGCCTGCTGTTGCCAGCACTGCATCCGCACTTTCTGCGTTTTGGCCTTGGAAGAAGCATTTGACAGTCTGAACCCTGAGGAGTTCTCACAACAAAAACTGGGAGCAACAGCCTCAGACCCTGTCTGTATCCCCAGTTCCCAGTATTGGAGCAGAGATCGTCCACCCTTCTTCATCCTCTTTTACCCTAGAATGCTGGCTGCAGGAGTAGAGCTGCAAGGGTGGTGGTGAAGTAGCTTGGCAGGGGGAGGTTCTCAAGGCAGTCACCAGAATGGCATTGCCACCAGTGTGGGTAGAGAAAGAAAGAGAAATGATGTAAAAATAAAGCCTTCCTACATTTTGAGTTTCTTGATCAATTCCACTCTTTGGACACCCTCCAGAGCTTTCAGCCTGTCTTTGACAGCTGGAGTGCAGCTCAACCCACCTCCAGTATCCCTTATTTTTGATGGCTTCTAATCATGTCCCAGATACCAGTTCATCCTACATTATGTGGAAAGCAAAGGATCCTTTGACATACACACACACAACCCCCTGTTGGGGTTTGGGTGTT
>VZTR01034239.1:0-12499 GCA_013400775.1 Chaetops frenatus
GGGATGCTCCCGAGATTCCAAGGCCAAGTGGCCGGGCAGTCAAGTTCAGTGAAGAGGAGCGCAGAGCTGTGAACGTGGCCTTCTGCATCACCAAAGACCAGAGTGATGCTCTTCCCTATGCCCTGTGTTCAGAGAGTAAAAACCTGGCTCTGCACACTGAGCCTGCCACCCTCCCTGAGAGCACGGGGAGCAGCAAGGCGGCTGCCCTTGCTTTGTCCCAGGAGGATGAGGACTTGCCTCTCCCTGGGGAGCCCTCTGTCACTGGAGGCCCCCGCACTGAGGGTTCAAGCACCCCTCAGCAGGCTCTGGTGGAGCCGCAGCGCCCTCGCCTCACCGAGCCAGCCCGTGGTGATCCCATCTATGCCGAGAGCACCAAGAGGAGGAAGGCACAGCTGAAGGCTGTTGGCAGCCAGGCAAAAGCGGAGAAGCTGGCCCACGGCACTGCCAAGGAGCAAGCTGATGGGTTGTGGAGGGATGGTGGCTGGGCTTTGGGAGGTGAGAAGGAACACCAGGACTCCACTGGCCAGGTGGCAGCAAAGATAACTATTATGACAGCACACACAGAGGATGATCACAAGACAATATTCCTCAGCAGCCCTGACTCAGCGGTAGGAGTTCAATGGCCGTGTATCAGCCCCACTTCCCACCCCGATTTTGGGACTTCATCACCTGCTATTGAATCTGGACAGATTTTTCAAGCATCTGGAAGTGAAAACAGCACAAGATTTCATCTGGCAGCTCTTGCCAAGACCTCACTTACTGAGAGTCCAGCCATCCCCCCAAAGATGTCCAAGAACAGCCAGCCAGGCAGCGAGGGGAGCCGTGTGCCCCCAGTCAGCTCCCACGTGGGGAGGTTTGGTGATGACAGCCATAATGGAGCTGGTACTCAGCTGCTGTCGAGGAGCTGTACTGACTCAGGTGCCTCTGGGGCGTCCCCTTCTCCCTGCACTCATGTGAATGAGATCTCTGTGGAGGAGTCCAGTAGAGGCTTGGCAGGCTCATCCTATGACAGGAGGCAGAAATATTACAACCCAGCGTGGACCAAGCAGTGCCGAATAGAGGAGGAGGAGGAGCAGGAGGTCTTAAACCACCCATGGACAGTAGGAGCTGAGAGTGGAAGAGCTGGTGCTGACTTTGTGGATGACGGCCCGATACTGGAGAGCCAGACTGGAATGACCAAATCTTCTTCTTTCTCCTTTGATTTCCCTAAAGAGAAGAGCAATGGTATGGAATTTGCACCGCCGCCACCACCGCCAAAAAAGCAGTCCAGGTACAGCCACGTGAGTGTGTGCATGGTGGTCCTATTAACCCTTTGCAATTGGGATGCTTGCTGCAGGAGTTCATTGACTAGGAGGTGCTTCCTGTTCTTTTTTTTCCTCCTTTTCTGTCCAAAGGTGGGCTTTCAGGAGCATGGGTGGTGACTGTACAGCTGAAAAGCTATTTGTCTTTTTACTCTCAAAAGCTGTCTGATCTTTGCAAGTCTTGGTTTGAATGTCATGTGCACTTGTAAAAGGCCTTCAGGGCTGCAAGATATGTCCCAATATTCAAGTGAGAACAAGGTCCATGCCCAGGATGGCTGCTGTTTCCCAGGTCAGCTTCATTCTGTCTTGACAGTTACTTGATGTTGAATAGCATAGAAAACCTGGGGTTGCAGTCTCCTTTTGTAGGTGGCACTGGGCAACTTTTCTTGATGCTAATAACAAGGGCCTCCATAATCAACATTTTCAGTTTGGCTCTAACGACTTTCTGCTTTCGAGGTGAACTCTCAAAGCTGCAATTTCCCGGGGAGGGCTCCCTGCCTGCAAGCAGGTAATTGGAGCATGCCCAACGTGGGCTTGTTATGTGTGGGAGCCACCTGGCTTCAGGCAACCTTCTGCTCTCCGCTGTCCTGGAAGTAAGGTTTGCAGGCAGGGCAACTGCAGGCCCCAGAAAACAAAAGTGAGTGAGGCAGAGCTGTCCACCTGGGAAGGAAATAGCTCTGCTAAGCAATTAAACCTCAGGCTTACAATACTTTGTGTGTATTTAGTATCTGCAGCTGTGTGTATCACAAAAAAAAAAAAAAAAAAAAAAAAAAAAAAAAAAAAGAAGGTCAAATGGGGGAAGAAAATTTGATTTTCTGTCCACTAATTATGTTGTCTGAACATACAGGGGAAGGATATTTTCACCTTTTGCAGGTGTCCTGTACTTGCTTTACAGTGTGTGGCAGTTTTGCTACCTGAAACTGTGCATTGCACAACAGATTTAACTCCAGCTTCTTGATTTAAAAGTCAAGAGAACAAGGGATGGCTGTCTGGAGGAGAACTTGGCTTTGGGGTCCATGGTAAAGCTTATATATAGGCATCACTGACCCCCAAGTTGAGACTGTGAATTTTCAGTGTGATTTGGGATTGGCTAAACTAGTGTTTTAAATAGGCTAAGAGGTGAACAAATGAGATTTCTCAAGGAAGGGAAGAGATGAAGAAGTGGCTTTAGTTCTCCTTAGTGCTGGGCTTCCTGCTATGATGACACATGCCTGCTGGAGTCAGAGGAAAGGAAAGGTCCACAAGCAAATGAGCACGCAGAAGTATTTACTCTTGTCCTCCGTGCAGTGTTGTGACACCAGAGGACTGTTGAGCATTTTCTGCTCCTTGGAGGGGCTATTTCGTGCTCCTGGTACGACTGGGCTCTGCCAGTTCTAACAGTTGCTTTTGAGTCATCCTGGAAGCATCCGTGTGCTAGAAAGCCTGTGTGAAAGCAGGCAGGCAAACTGAGGTCAGGGAACGCGTGGCATCCATGACTGGGATCTCTGGCAGAGCTGCAAACCCTGCCAGGTGGCTGAGGTAGGTGTTGGTTACCCGCTGTGGCTGCAGGGCAGGTTGTGCTACGGGTATGGGTCTCCCAAGGGCCTTGATGCCTGTAGCTGAGCCGTGGGGCACCTTACTCAGAAGAGCTTAGTCCTGCCTCCAGCTACCGAAGCCCAGCCGGTTGCGGAGCTGTAAGAAGTGATCTGATCAGACCCAGGGTTTTGCAAGCCCTGCTTTGTTTCTTTGCTTTGAGGTTGCTTTTTTTTTTTGGTCTCAAGCAAAACTGTGGCTGCTCCCGAGCGTGTCAATGCAGGAACCAGGGCGGTGGGAGGGACAGCTGCGTGCACAGCTGGTAAAATCACCAGAGTGGCATTGTGTCACCCTGGGCAGTCGTTGCAGCTTTGGGCCATGGCCTGGTGCTGGAGGAACATCCCCTCTGTTCGTCCTGGGCTGCAGCCAAACACCTGAAGAAGCAGAATCACAAAGATGACTCTGAGGCACATCCATACTCTCCTGGTACCAGGCATGTGGTACATGTGTTTGTCCCTAATGGAAGAGCCACTGATCCTTCTGTGAGGCTTACACAGTTCCTCACACAGACAGACTGCCTCAGCCCAGGACATTCCCTGCTGGCACAGCTGCAGAGTCTCCTTTGGTGGATGGAGGTGAAGACAGTGTAGACCTGGTTGTGGGACAGGCTTTTGGCTGGGGCCTTAGCAGATCTCAGCTGCAGGAAAGACCTGTAACTATCCTTTTTCCTTCTAGATCTCAAGCTGCAGCAAGGGATTTGATTTCATGCTGGAAAATTAAGTTTGCCTGTTTGACTTTCCTAATGAAACTTAATTGCTTTTTTTAAAGAAAACTTGCATGTGTGTTTGAATAGTTCTAAAGCAGAGAAAGAAAAAGTGAGCCTGTAGATTTTGTTTTGTTCATTTTGGCTTTAACAATTAAAAGGGAAAAACTTTTTTACAGGGTAAATGCCTTCCAGACACTGAGGAAGCTCTGGTTTGGAAGTAAACTGTCTTTTAGGATGGTGGAAGGAGCTTTTTCAGGGGGGTTTAAAAGTTGTCACAAAAAGAGGAAAATAATGAATTTGTGCCTGTTTTGTCCTATATAAAGCTACTCTGAATCTCTTGCAACTGTTTCTTCATACAATCCTCTCTTTCTGCTTGTTTGAAAAATTATAGTTATTTAATGTTTGCTTGGTCTGAAACAGAATGACAAGTAAGTATAATTACAAGGGGAAAAAGGCTAGAAAGGGAAGATGGTGGCTGGTCTTCTTCCAAAAGCTGGGAAGGTAATTGGCTAGGGAAGGAGTTCACCAGGGAAACTAGGATCCCCAGGACATATATGTGCAATGATGATTTAAAGGCTCTTTAGTGTAAAATGCTCTAGCATGGCCTTCAGTTTTTTGGCATGAGGAATGAATCTTCGCTGAAATTTACATCTCCCTTATGCAGAGGATCAGGCTTAAGGGATACTCATGGTTTTACCTAGTCTGCAAAACCTTGATGGCTAATTTATTTCGTGTGCCTCTTAAAGAAAGAAAACAGTGATGCTGTTTTGCATCTTGAGCTGCTTTCATCACAATTAGTGCCACCTTCAAAAGGCAGTGCCGAAAAAAGCTTCTGAAATTTGCTGAGTGTGCTGGCGTGGGGTAGCAAAGGTGCAGCACAGGACTTCCCCACACCTGTCATCGCTGAACGCAGCCAGGGAGAAAGAGCCTGAGGAGTGGCAAGATTGCCTGTTCCAGTGCTGCTGCCACCACTTGCTGCCAGAGGGAACAGAGCACAGGAGTGTTACAGAAAAACTGCAATGCTGGGAATTGGATTGCCAGGAGAAGGGCCAGGTGTTGGGAACTGGATCACCAGGAAAAGCACCAGGTTTGTTCCTTGCTGGGAGGTGGTGCTGGCTGGTGGGGCTCTGCTGTGTGTTCCTTGCCAGGAATCAGTCTGTGCCGGAGCAGCAGTGCACCTGAGGCAGAGTATTCCTCTTTTCTTACCATTCCAGAGGCATCCGTTTCTCTTTGGAGCTCAGTGTCAGGGTGTATCCCAGTGACAAAACAGACAGGCTTAAAAGGTTGTGATCTATCCGCCAATCTTTTAGGAGAGTTTGTTTTTTTAAAAATTTAAGTCATTCACTCTTCTGTGTGTTTCCTGTCTTACCACCTAAAAAAAGCATAGAGTTGGAAATTGAAATGAGATTTTTTTACCTTCTTCACCGTATTAGAATATGCAGTGATTTAATTTTTGACCCACCTACCATCTTAATTCTCTAACCTGCCTGAATTTTCCTGTGCATCTCCAGGCTCCAAACCCTTGTTTCAACTTAACCCGTGCTACATGAAACCCCTCTGGTACCGGGAGGAGCTGTGTGTCCCTCTGAACAGAGCTAGGAGTTCTTCAAAATCCTTTCTTTCCCTTACCTCAGTTTTGGTTTCTCTACATTTGCCAGCTGATAGCAGAAGGATAAGTACAAATCTAAGCTTCAAATGTAAGATCCTGTATGCTGGGTTTTAATTTCCCTCTGCAACCAGGGGAAGATGCTGGAAGAAACAGTAAGTGGCAAGAGGAGGAAGATATGATTATTCATGTTTCATGACAGACAAGCATATGGTACAATGCTGCTTCCTCTTGTGTAATAATTATGCCTAGCCATATGTTATGTTTGATGCTGTAATGCTGCCTGGCTTTTCTCTCTTCTGTGCATTACTTCCATTTTTTTATACTGGGAGGGGGTGTCTTGTTGACATTATCACCAAACACCTCCTGGAGAGCAGTTTGCTGTGCGGTGATTTCTGTGTGTTCTCTGTTCTCCTCTCCTCGTTCCTCTGTCACATGATTTATAAAGCTCAGCATCTCTGTTCTTTGTTCAGTGCTGAGAAGGAGTGTCCCTCTCCTGCTGGCACAGCAAGGCTGGGGGGCCCCCCTGTGATGTCCCTGCAGAGTGACCAGGTCTCTGTGCAGGGCAGAGTTGCCTTGCACATCCTCCAGTGCTGCCAACAGGCTGCCCGTGGGATGGCTGCTGGAAAGGAGCAAGAGGGAGCCTGGCAGCTTTTTTGTCTGAGTGGCCTCCTGCTCTCAAAGCCTACCCCTTGCACTTGTGGAAAGTAAGCAGATCTCCGTGTCAAATCTCAGACAGGAAATTGAAGCCGAAGGTATGTCCAAAGTCCAGGGATTCCTGGGGTGATCTCCCAAGGCATGTGTGTCTTCTGCTGTCAGGGGAGCCAAGCTTTGGTGCCCATCTCCACTGTCTCTCTGAGAAGTGCAAGGCATGCAGTTGGTGATGCTGGAGTCCCACAGCAGCATTGGGTGGGACCCTGATCTGTGAAGAAATGTGAGATTATACACGTGGCTGCTGGTCAAATTGAGACGTGGGAAAGATGAAGCAGGCCCTGGCCAGAGGTGCAATGTGAGACAAGGGAAATGAGCCAGGTCCCTTTCCAGTGTTGGAGAAGTCCTAACTGTGGGCTTGGGCGGGGGAGGGTTGTTTTGTTTTGGTGCGCTTTTTTACAAGACCACAATTTTGACTTGTTTTAGGCAGGACTGTGAAAATCATGTGGAAAGTCAGCTGGATGAAATTGTTTATGATGGAAAAACTTGAATTAGGGAACTGGAAGCCTGAATATGCCAGGCTTGTTGCATGGAGGATGTTGAGTAACTGAAGTGTATTTAAAGCTACCAGAATAATTGGAGAGCTGAAAATCTGTGAAATCCTGTGGGTTTAGGTTATTAAACTGGGACAGCTGACTCTGGTGACCTGTTCTTTGTGCACAGGTGCACGATGAAGGCTCTGGTGCTGCTCTTGAAGTTGCTTGTTATGTTTTAGGTGCTGAACAGGCATTTTTAAATTGATGTAAATTAACTACTGTTACATCTTTCTGAAGAGGAGTGTAGTCCACAGATGCTTACAACTCAGTGGTGCAGGGCACAAACCCAGTGTTTTCCTCAGGTTTAAGATGGGTTGGTGCCTCTTTATTTCCAACATCCTTTGGTGATTTCCAATATCCTGTGGTGAAAAGGGCAAGACAGAAAATAGCCACCTGTGCCCTTGCACTCAGGTGAGGTGGAAGGAACACTAGCAAAGCAGCAGATGTTTGGGTGAGCTGTAAATCAGGGTCCCACAGGCTGTAGCGGCGATGAGCTGTTCAGCTCTTGGGGTAGAATTTTACTGAAATGGGAGAGTTTGACCCTAGCAAGTATTCAGTAGTAATTCTTCAGCAAAGTGGGCGGTATTTTGATCTGTGCAGGCTTCAGCCTGGGCTTCAAGCAGCGCATAGGAAAAGAGAGAGATGTGAGGCAGAGGTATTTCCAGGAGGTATTAGCTGGCCGGGCTTTAACATCTGAAACAAGAGCAGGATGTCGTTTAGGCGGCAAACAATTTCTATTTCGGTGCGCCCAGTCAGGAACTGCGCTTTACATCAGTCACGGCGGTGCGGGGAGGAAACGGGGCTCTCTCTGCATCGGACTCCAGCAGCCCTGAGCACAGCAAGGGCAGCAGCCAGCACGGCTCTGGCCGGCGCCGCGCTGCGCCCAGGTTGCTCCGAGGAATAGGTGTGGCTGCACACAGCGGACCTTGGACCGCGCCGAGCAAAGTCTCATCTCTCTCTGAGTGCGGGAATGGTAAGGCAGCTCTGTGAGTTTGTGTTTAGTAATGGGAAAGAAAACAGAAATACACCAACTTTTCGGGGGGGCGGGGCTGGGGGAAGGAATGAGTTAGAAAACATCTCATCTGTGCGAATCAAGACCGGATATCTTGCTAAATCTTCTTTTCTGATGGATTCAAATGCTTCTTTGATTCTTGCCAGGTCAGACAGTGTACCGGTGCATGGGTGTGCAGCCTTGTGTTTTTTCCACCCAAATAACTAAAAGTTAAACATCTGAGAAAGTTATAGGATAAAGTTATATCTTTATAGTAAAAACAATATTTAAGTGCAGTTGGTTGCTTTCAACAGTATTAGTCATAACAGACCTAAAACCCCTCAAACTCTCTCTGTCTCGCTCTCTCTCTCATTTTTTAAACTGTGAATTGTGTGGTGCATTGTGAAGTTTTGTAAATCATCCCCAGGAGGCTTGCTGTGATAAATTCATCACTGGAGCAAGACCAGTGTGTCTGCTGAAGTATACCTGAACTGGGTTTTAGAGCCTTATTTTCATCAGCCCTTGAGTATTTTTAGACCAAGGCAGCTCAGGCAAATGAGGAAGTCTGGCAGAAGTTTCTTCCGGGCTTCTCATACACTCTGCTATCCATGTGGTGGTGTGGACATGAGAGTAAGTGCTTTGTCTGGATTGGGAAAGAAGCATTTCTTAATCTCCAAATAAGAATTTCTTGTAGTGTCTGCTGTGCTTGGGAGTTTTGGACGAGGAGGGGTCCCGTGCATGTGACCAGGGTGCCCCAGGAAAACGGTCGTGCATGTCTTTTGTTTGTCTTTCTCAGCAGCCATTCAGCCGTCTGATTAGGAAACGCCAGATACCTTCCAGCAAGATAGCTGGTGGAAGTCCTTTTACTTCTCTACAAGTCTGCCACTAACCTTTTTTACATTTTTAATCAATGTGTTGAATTTTATCAGCAGATTGGCAGTTTTCCTTAAAAAACGTGGACTGATAACCTTTGTTTTCTGGCTGACAGAGTGGGAACTGTACCAATGCTAGGAGTGTTTATGCTCTTCTATGCTGCCTGATTTCAACAGTTTCTGTTGTTTTCCAAGGCAGAAAAATGAAGAAAATGCAGGGGAAGTTCTTTATCTTAGCAAAAAGTCCTGCTTGCCTAAACTGGTCACTTAAACCATGACCTAGGAGGTTATAAGACCAGTTTATCGTTGGTAGATTTATTTTTTAAGGTGGAAGCTGCGTGGAAAACTGTAGGTCTTACATTGAAAACTGCGTGGTAGGTTCTGAGTTTGGCAGACTCATGTTTCCTGCAGAGATGCTCCTTTTGTAAGGTGTTGGTTGTTACTGTGATTCACAATTGGAGGCAGTGGACTCCTCTGCTACCTATGCCTCTGTCATGAAGGAATGGGGTTCACACACCCAGCCTCAACCTGCCTTCTGTAAAATGGGAGGAGTGATGATACTTCTTTCGCTTGAGAACTTTGTTGAAGGCAAACACTGATGGGTCCCCACTTCTGAGTGGCAGTGGCCAAAATGAGATGTGGTCCAGGACCTCACATGTTCTTAGGCAAAGATGGTGCAGACTGGGGCTGAATGTTCTTGGCTCACCGGCCTTCCCTCTCTGCACAAGCACAGCTAGTTTGGCATGGGGACTGCAAGCCTATAACCTGCTCAGAGTCTGTGGGATGCAATTCCCCAGGTACTGGAAAGAGAAGAGTCCACAGGAATGAGGTGGTCTGGTATGATAAGAGGCTGTGCAGTGTATGGGTAGGTAGAGAGCAAGCTAAGGTTGCTCTCAGCTTGAGTCTCCATGAAAAGTGCACGCAGGGTACCCTTTTGCCATCTGTCTCCTGACTTCTCTTTCACTCTCTCTAGGCACGCTCTGAAAATGAACCCAAGCAATACTGAGCTGGAGAGAGTCAGCAACAGCTCTGCAGAGAGCCTCAGCCCACCCTTCAGGAGCAGCCACGTCAGCTTCACGGCTGGCTCCAGCGACAGCCTCGACTCAGACACACAGACTGGCAGTGATGGCAGTAAGTGACCGCCACGTGTGGGAGAGGTAGCACTGTACCTGAGGCCCACTGCTGGGACAGCATCCTCTGAGCAGGGATCACCAGGGTCCAGTCCCCAGCTCCCCCAGTCACCCCTCACCTTTCCACTTCTCCTTCCCCTCTGCCTCTTGATGCACTTTAGATGAATGTGGCAGAGTCAGACCAACATCACAGACTTTTTCCTCTTTCATTCAGCATGTGCCAATATCATTCACCCTGTAGATCTCCTCTGGTCTGGATAAAATCTCCGTATAAAAACAATACTGCTTGTGCTTCATACATTTCATGATGCCACAAGTAGCCCTGCTATAGGAAGTCCCCCATAGATTTGAGGAGTACCAGAAGGAATTTTGTACTAGAGGTGATTTCTCCCTCTCATTTTGTTCCCAGTTATTTCTTAAGGGGAGAAAATCTGCCTGCACTTGTTTAACTGAGATTAAAAAATACTTACTATGAAGTCACTTTTTTTCATCAGTGCGTAACTTAGACATGCACTAATGTGTTCAGCAGCTCAGAAAGTATTTCCTTAGCAAGAGCAACCTTCATGTAGTGGAAGTTCTGTCTTTCCAAGGGCAACAATATGCAGCAATAAAATTAAGAGCCAGAGCTCTGAAAACTATTTTTCCACTGCTAACTTGGAGTCTGAGAGTGAGACCTTGCCAGGAAATTGTACAGGGGTAAGAAAAACTCACATATGTTGGATCTTTACTTGCTAGGCACAGAAGCAATTTGCTGTCAAAAATGATAGGAACAAGAGGATTTCTCTGCCATCACTAACAGAATGAACTGTTTAAACTCATCATGGAAAAGATGGGTTTTTAAATGAACACTCGAATGCAGTTTTTCTTGCTGATGCAAGCAAGAAGCTGTGCAGTCAGTCACTGAGTGAGGTGAGCTCAAATTAATTGGCTATGCTGTCAGATGTTAAAATATGAAGTGGAGGGGAGCTTTTAAGCCCTTGACACACAGAAGGACTCTATGGTGAAGGTGCAGAGCACTGTTAGGAGAGTCATGAAAGAGTTTAATTCATTACCCTCTGCTTGGGGCAGAGCCCAGCAGCATATAAAAAAAAGTTAAGAGCAGTTTGGCATTTGTGGGCTAGGCGTGTGGACCATTTGCCAAAGATTCCAGTGCTGACGTTTGTTTCCTAAGACTCTCTCAAGTAAATCTTGTCTCTTGAAACAGATTCAGCTGCATGTCCTGGCAGAGATGCCTCTGGTGAGGTACTCTTGGACTGCACACTGAAGAATTTCTCTTGGCTCTGTCTTCTGTCAAAGCCCTTTGGATGGAAGTGGCAAGAGGTGCTATGCTGAATGATCCCTGCCTGTGGCTTTTGACAGGGTTTTAATGGAGAGAATCTTTTCTGTGGACCCATTAGGGTATGATGCAGATGTCTGGGTTTTCACCAAAGCTTGGGGCATGAATCTCAACTGTTAAGGCAGATGTTTCTCAGCTGAAACTGGAGAGCAGTCACTCGCTGAGCAACTGGGTGTACAATGCAGGCATACACCTGGGGCAAGGGTCCAACAGGAGTCAGATAGCTTGGCACCCAAGCACTGGGGCAAAAGAGACATGCTGATTCACATTTCCTACAAACTGCTTCTGAGCATATTGTCGGAAATGGGCTGCTGAAACAGCCTTGCGTGGGAGACAAACCTTCTGCAGAAGCCGAAATCAGTGCTGCTCATTCCTGGGGTGTCTCTCAAAGATGTTGCTGTGATGGGGTGCATTACAGGAGGTGGATACAGGGAGCCTTGGCAGTGGAGGGGACAAATGAAAATTGACCACTGCTACCAAAATCTGGTGGGGAGGGATAGGGCCAGATGGTGCCAGCATCCACTCTGATAGCTGAAAATCGGGAGATCTGCCCTCACCTCATGTGGTCTCAGGTGGTGGAGCAGCTAACAGGGATTGCTGCTCTGGCACAGCTGGTACAAACCTGCAAGTGACACGCCAGGACAGGCTGGGAGCTCAGGAACCTGAGCCCCTGCATTTGGAGGTTGTACATGATTGCTGGTGAGTCACTTGGGCTGTGACAAAGACTTGTCTGCTTTGGGCTGTCACAGAACTGCCCCAGGGCATTCCTCTGGAGCAGGCAGAAAGCCTGGCAGCTGAACCCTCAGCAGCAGCTTTGTGAGGAGGAAGGATCCTTTGCTACCACTCTGCAGCTTTGGAAATTAGATTTAAGAGGGCAATAGATCCTGCTATCTGCTAAAGTATTTGCTATTTGCTTGGAGCAAAACCCCACCTTTCACCTTTCAAGGTTTACACTTGCATGCAAGTTGTTAGCAGAGTCCCATTTTCATTCAAGTGGCATAGACAAACTCCCTTAAATTATTGTCTCTCTTCTTCTGATTTCCCCTCCACTCCTCCCTTGTTCTTTCTCTGTGGCCTGAAATTATTGCTCTTTGTTTCAATGTCAGATCACCTTTTTATCCTTCTTTTTTAATGTCCCTCTTCTTTCATGGCCTGTAAGTGTATTACCTGTCTCCAGACTGGCCCGGGTAGGAAAGCAGTTGCTATGGCTGCCCAAAAAGAGCAACCCAATCCATGTACAGTTGGCATGTGGAGCTGCCTGGGTTTTAGTGGTATGTAGTGGGGCTAGCCTGCCCTCTGAGCAAAGAAGTCTGGCAATAAGCTGGGAAACAGGCAGTGGGGGAAGGCCAGATTTTTTTTTTCAGCAAGATGGAAATAGCCAAAATCCCAGGCTTGCTCAGCAACCCTTCCCCAGTGTGAAGCAAAGAGAAAGGTTCAATATACTTGGAATGCTCTAGTAAAGCCAGAGGGCTGGAGTTGTGTGCCATGAGTCACTCTCTCCTTATCATGCCTTGCTGCTGAAGTACTGGGTGGCAGCTCCCAGGTGAGGGGCTGTGTTTGAAAGATTGTCCTTGTATCAAGTGCTTCATTCTTTCCTCCCTGTGGCTGACATCACAGCTTAAATATTTACCCTCTACTACCTTTTTACTACTGGATATGCAGTTCATAGGGGAGTGGTTTTGAGGGTGGGGAAGTGCATTTCTCTGGGTGGCTGGTTGCAGCCTGCTTTGCCAACCTG
>VZTR01034262.1:0-11722 GCA_013400775.1 Chaetops frenatus
AGTTATTAATAGGAGTGGAGGCTATTAAAATTTGATCAGTCAAGTCATGAGGACTTAATTCTTCTGACTTCCACAGATAACGGTATTTCCAGGTCATGTATCATAGTAGCAAATTTAACTGAACCCTGAGTTTCTTAAAAGTCATGTCATAACTGAGGCAGCTGTGAAGGAGTTACTGTTTTGCAGCAGCCATTGGCTGCTGAGACATGAAGTAGGACAAGTGTAGCTTGCATGAAATTACAGGAAGTTCTTCTGAGCATATGCTCTGTAATTCAGTTACTTGCAGAATAAAACACTGAATTTTGTTTCTTTGTTAAAAGAAGTACTGTAATTAAACAATGCTTACAAACAACTAGATATATAATTACAAGTACAAGAATTTTCCAGTATTCATGTCTATCTTTGCTGTCCCTGGATTTTGGTAATACCTCCATATTTATCTGAACAGGTGGTCAGTCATTCTTCAGCCGAAAGGACTCCATCCGAACCATCTACACATCTCTGCATAATGAGCTGAAGAAGGTGGTGGCGACGGGTCACAATGCACTAGGAGGAACAGCTCCTCACTTGGAAGAGCTGCTTTCTCACCTGTCTGAACAGCTGTGTTTTTTTGTTCAGGCTCGGATGGAAATTGCTGACTTCTATGAAAAAATGTACTCGCTCAGCACCCAAAAGTTCATTAACTCTGAGGAACTGGTAAACATTTTGGAATCCATCTTAAAGAAATACAGTTCAAGGTCAGTGCTTCTTTGCTGGCAGTACATACACGTGATCTGTAATACCTGATGTTGAAGTTCAAAGCAAACCTAAAGACTTTGCTGTCCTTTGACTGCTGAACAGCACAGTCCCTTCACGTATTCATATATGAAGCCTGTGTTGGCCAGCAGCATCAGATGCTTCTTCAAAAGAAGAAAACACAGTCTGCTCATGGTGTACTAGGAGCCTTCCTCCCTGTGCCCTAGTTAATGCTCAGCATGTTCATTTTCAGGAGAGAGGAAGGGTGATTTTCCTTTTATAAGATGCAAGGCTTCTTGAACTTTTTCTTTGTCAGGGGAGAGGAAACAAGCCTTAATTTCATGTGGACTTCAGTAAAAGTGACATAAATACAGCAAATACTTGTGTGGCAATCTTACTTTTTAAGCTAGATCTAAAAGCTACACAACTATCTGGCCTACCTGGGAGTGCTTTATGGTGTTCCATTACCCGTTTTCTCCAGAGGTCTTGGAGCCAGTAGGAGCAGCAGCTCTGAGATTTTGCTCCTTGCCAATGTGGTTTCTTGAAGTTAAGATTTAATAGTTACAAAAATCCTGGAGTGTTTCTGAATGAGCGTTTCACATCTAACTTGTGTGCCTTGGAAGTGATGGCAGTTTAAAAGAGAATTTTTGAATGCTTGTCAACACAATTGAATTCTGCCTCTTCATTTTAAACCAAAAAAGGTAGCCATTGTAGGAAGTTAACAGATATGGTTGAATTTTTTAAAATCTTTGTTAGTGAAATAGTGTCCAAGAAGACTTTTGGGGAGGATATTCATAGGTGTTACTTTTTTAAGTTATGATTTTTATAGTATTCACTAAGGAAAAATGAAAATATTTCAGTGCTGCTTTCTGATGCTCCAAATTTAAGCACTGCAGCTGATTCCCTTATTTTTTTTAGGGATACCTTGGTATTACAATGTAATTTTGCAATTTGAAAATCAAAACTAGTCTATATGATCTTGGTAGTGATGTTTTGCAATTCTTGGCTTGTGGTCACTTAAAATATCAGGGCTGTTAGTCCAATAAAAACCTGAAACTTAGATGTATTTTCCTTGGTGTGATAAACATTACAGAGTAAAGGGAAGTTAAGTTTAGGGTTTGGGGTGTTTTGTTGTTGGCATTTTTTTGTTGGGTTTTTTTTTGGTAAAGTTGATTTCTGTTGTACACTAACCACTGCCATCTGTTCTGAGCATGTGCTGAATCAACAGCACTGTTAAAAATCTGAGAACTGAAATTCATACTTTGATGAAGTGATTGGAGACTATATATGCATACAAAATGTTTTACTATGCTATTTAAATAAATTTCGCCGATACATTTGTACTTCTAAGGCATTATATGTTATATAATATGCTTATATAATATATATTCTATAACTGTATATACTGTAACATCTTAAAAAAATAAGTAATATCTCCCTGGAAAAAAATAGTGATGATCTTGCTTTGGGTTAACAAGCAATCTTTAAGATGGAGACAATCTAAGATGCTGTCAGAGCTATTTCAGTAGCTGCAATGTGCTCCTCCTCAGTGACATACAGAATATTTCTGAAAAAAGTGGGTAAAATGATATATTCCTTTAGTCCTTCCTTTTGGTTTCTTGGTATCTCAGATCAGTTTCTGGGGTGTGTTACGTTGATATGTACTGGCTGCAAGACATTTCTGCTTTACAGGCGAAAGTGCAAATACAGTCAACCTTACCCAGCCTCTCCCCTCTGTCAATATATTCCTCACTTGTAGTTGAGGATGTGTGCCATTATTTCAGCCAGCTGTGCTAAGGCCAGACAGGCTGTGTGTTTTTTAGATAGGTTCTGGCCTTGGTTTCTTTCCTTTATATGTGAAAATAGCTGGTCAGATAATGTAGAGGAAATATCTCCTTGCTGGTAAAGGAACAGCTAAATTGACTGTTAACAAGACATATTGTTTGTATCTGCAATATCATTAATTCTTGAACAGTTTAAAACTACTTTGTTATTATTTTATTACTACTTATTGCTGACTTGTACATAGCCAATACTAGACTTTGTCCTTTCAATTTTTCTCTAGAATACATCTGGAGAAGTAACTTTTCCTGAAATTTTTAACTGTTGGTTTGGGTGTGATCTTAAATAATTAAACCAGCATCAGAACCAGGATCCTTTAAAAGCTTAGTATAAAATGAATAAGTAACTATAACACCTATTTTGATGTAATTATTATTAAGTGTTTAATGTTTTTTGTCTAGTCAGCATTGTGTAATATGTGCATGAATCTGTGATCTGTGGAGGGAAATAAAAAGAAAATGTGGCTTCTTCACAGTGTGCAAAACAAAACTACCATCCCTCTGCTTTCAAGATGATTAGGAGGAAAAAAAATCAAATTTCCAATGTGTTTTTAAGTTTTTAACACTCTGGCTTATGAAATACTGTGGAAACATCTCTGTTTTACATGATACTGAGCTCAGTTGGATGCTGCTATGTTATAAAACTCAGTTACAGCAAATATACTTAGTACATAACATGTCAGTTTACTCTGCAACCATATCAAGCTTCTCAGCTGTGGCTGAGGTGTGTATTTTTGGATTAAAACAGTTTAGCAAATCCTGCGGAACAGTGAAACATTAAGAAAGCCATGAAGCAAAGTAGAAGTGGGAAGCTCTACATCAGAATGTTAATCCAGGAGACTTTGGCAGTACTGCCTTAATTAGGATTTTTAAATTGATTTTAAGATTGAAGAAAACTTGCTTGGTCTGACTGCAAATGTGTTTAAACCACTGTGCTGTGTGTCATCTGGTGGGACAGTCTGCAAGAAATAATGTTGCATAATGCTTTTTGTACCCTCTTAAAGTACACAGCAACAAAACTGTTTTTCTGGTGAATACCAAAACCATTGCAGATGTTTAATATTGACTGTTAGAAATTATTTTTAGGTGACTCTTGTTTGTTCAAAGAAATGTAAATATGGTCTGGACTTCTCAGCCCACCAAAGTGGCCAGTAAACACTGGATCTCTGCTATAGCAGGTCAGCCTGGGGGTTGCTGACGTGTGCTGTGTGGAGAAGGTCACCCAGCCAGGCCTGCTTGCACAATGTGGTGCATCAGCTGGTTTATGATATTCTTAATTTCATTTTCTTCAAATAAATTTGGACTTGCATCTTAATAACAAATCCTTTCAAGATACAAATTGTAGCTTTAGAAAAAGAGATGCTTACAGATAGTGATAAAATTGTCAGACATTTTTCACAAGCCAAAGAGTTAATGTTGTGACAAGAACTTGAGGGAAAGTCAAAGGAAAAGTAGTGGAGAGGGGATGAAAAGCCTGACATTTTCATTCTCTCTTCTGGTCTACAACAAAACGAAGTGTTTTGGTCTTGAACCAACTAGTTCCAAACCAGGAAATTCCAAACATTATTTGTTGTGTCCTGGAAACTGATGGGAATAATGACATTGCTTTAGTTTTAAAAGTTGGGAAAATTCTGTATAAACTTTATTGTTTTAATCCCATAACAAGACCCAAGATATTATTCTGAAGCGAGAAGATAAATCTGTCTTTACTTAAATGGAAACCTCATCAAGTCCTGTCTTTGAACTTTTCATTGTTCTTTATTAGAGACCTCTTTAAGAGTTCTAAATGCCAATGAGAGAATACATTTACTAAAAAGGCCACTTCTCTATTTGCTGAAGGCTCATTCTTTCTATCGTTACATATTTTACATTACAGTTTTTCAGTGTTTCAATTAAGTATGTTATTGATGATGTTATAAATTTGCAAAGACTTTGAGTATAATGGGAAGAAAGGTAGACTGCATCTGTTTTTTTCTAAACGTCAGGAAAAAAAAGTGAGAAGGAGATAATTATAGTTCCAAAAAGCAAAACCAAGTTCATCTTGACATCCTCATAGCTTCCCTAGGTGAACAGCAGATTTATAACATAATTTTTTTGATTTAGCTTAATGCCTTACTGCTATTCCAGAACCATCAAGACATATGTTACTGCCAGAAGAGATGTTAAATTGGAACAAGTTTACCTGAATTTAAAAAGAAATGGTGTTAAAGTAGTTAATGGATTAAGATAAACTGTGATTGTTCTTGAACTGGTGAAATTTAATGCCCTTACTTTGATAGAGAAATGTCTCACAGGTGTTTTCTTATCAGATGTGAAGCGCTGTTTGTTCATGAAAATATTTACCCTAGTTATGTAAAAAGAACTGTTCTTTAAATTAAAAATATTTTTTTACATTTTGCTCTGCTTTGATGTTTGATCTTTTGTCTGTTAACTGATAAATACTATCTGATTATTTCACCATTGTGTGCAGCAGTTCTCATGTCTTGACTAATGTTATGTTTTCTAGATTTCATCATCCAATCCTCAGTCCTCTTGAAAGCAGTTTCCAGCTGGAGGTAGATGTGCTTGCACACCTCCTAAAGGCTCAGGCTCAGATCTCAGAGTGGAAGTTCCTTCCATCCCTGGTCAACTTGCACAGTGCTCACACAAAGCTACACACTTGGGGCCAAATTTTTGAGAAACAGCGTGAGACCAAGAAGCACTTGTTTGGAGGGCAGTCTCAGAAGGCTGTGCAACCTCCACACCTCTTCCTCTGGCTGATGAAGCTCAAAAACATTCTCCTTGCCAAGTTTAGCTTTTACTTTCACGAGGCCCTTAGTCGACAGACAACAGCATCTGAAATGAAAACTTTGGCTGCTAAAACAAATCCTGATTACTTTGGGAAAATTTCCAGCTTCATCCGGAAGTACGATGCTGTCAATGTTTCCTTAATTTTTGATAATCGTGGATCAGAGAGTTTTCAGGGACATGGTTATCATCATCCCCATTCATACAGGGAAGCCCCTAAAGGAGTGGATCAGTATCCTGCAGTGGTGTCTCTGCCCAGTGACAGACCTGTTATGCACTGGCCAAATGTGATCATGATTATGACTGATAGAACCTCTGACCTCAACAGTTTGGAGAAGGTTGTTCACTTCTACGATGACAAAGTCCAAAGCACCTACTTTCTGACTCGCCCCGAACCTCACTTTACCATTGTAGTTATTTTTGAGTCCAAGAAGTCAGAAAGGGACTACCATTTTATTTCTTTTCTCAATGAAATCTCACATTCCCTTAAGAACTCCAAAGCTTTTGCAAGTTTGAAACCTGGGTCCAAAGGCTGAAATACAAACTACTTAAAAGTTGTCAAGGCGTTATGCCAGCCTTGAGGAGCTGTAGCTTTCAAAGTTACATAGATTTGGGATTCTCAGAGTCTAATTGAAAAGGAACCATTTTTTAAAATGTTGTAAGTTCCCATTTTTTTAAGCTAACAGACACTTGAAGAAAAGTATTTTTGGGCAGTACTCAGTGGGGCAACTTAATTGTGGGGTGGTAAAGGGCTACCGTGGGGTTTTTTTGGCGTGGTTTTCAATTTTCAGTATGATTTATTTTTTCAGTCCACAGTTTTTGCTGTCTGTATCAGAAAGGAATATATGCACTTTATCTTAGTCTGATCATTGACTGTCTTCTACAGAGTTTATTGAAAATGTGGTGAGGATGGAAGATACTATCTTTTCAGAAAACTGCATTGCCTGACAGGAATGATTTCTGGGAACTAAACACTGATGCAAGGGAATATTAAAAAATGTGAACCTGCAAAGACACATTTTAAATAAAAAAAGTGGGAATCAGAAAAGTCACTATTGTTAATTATAATTTAGTTTTCAAGTGGTTTAAAATGATAACTGAGGTCTCTGACACTCTCTTAGGCACTGGTAATCTATTCTGAAGGCTCTGTGTCATAAAGCTTGGTCATTGCTCCAGGACTTGGGCTGGGGCAAGAAAAGCTGCAGCATGACCTGCAAAGCTGCTGTTCACTGGAGTGCTGTGACAGTGTGGGCCCAGTCTTGGCTCAGACTAACTGAAGCAGACAAGCTGAATTTGAGCTGGTGTTCTAGAAGGAACAGCTCCATGGAAAAAACACCAAGGCTCTTTTCAATTTGTGCTTTTGTCTGGCTAACTTAAAAAAGAAAAAAAAGGCAGTAGGAAATGCCCTTTCTAAATGATTTATTGTCTAATATGCTGTTAGTGTCAACCTAGATTTGTTTTCAGGTTTTTATAACTACTTTTTCTCTCTGTTCAGTTTTAAAGAATTTCATCCTTAAGCCAAAACACTTTGGGGATTTGGATTTAAATATATAGCCTATGCAGTATGTTTACCTCATTCTTTCACCACTTTTAGGCTGCAGGGTTGGAAAAAGTATGTTTTCTAGTTACCCTGAAAGTGCTTTAATTTGGAAATCAGGGTTTCCAAATACAATAAAGGGGTCAATTTGGCTGTGCCTCTAGCCTTACATTGCAGGATTCTTCTGACTGTTAGCTATGCAGTTGTGCACGCACTTTCATGGGGGTTCAGGAGAAGTGATGTATATATATAAATGTAGTAAAGTCATTAGTTGACATTGTGTAATGTATAATAGCATCATCAGCTTTGTCTTAAAAGGGAGTTTAAGTCAAAATATTGGTTTCTGTTAAGACTGAACTACAAAAGATACTTTTGTGAATGTGTCTTTTAATGATTCCCTTTCTCTCCCACAGAAGGTTGTGGTAATTTGTCTTGCCTCTCTGCAAATGCTGACTTTTTACAATCATATAAGCACATTCTGTTCTTGAAATACAAGCTCTGACTTTCCACTTCGTGCCAAATGGAACCTTCCATGCTTTGCTCTAACTGTTAGTCTCTTGAATTATCTGTGCTACTGCCTTTTACCTGAAGTCTTGGTCTGACTGCAGCACCACTTGCAAAAGCTCAATCTGCTCTTTGCTACTAGAAAATAACAGGGGTTGCAAATATACCAGCAGCTGGAGGGCACCCATTTTTTGTAAGATTGTTACCCTTTGCAGCTTGAATTGCATTTTAACAGGACAAAGCTGCAAATGACAGTACTCGGGAGAGTTTGTGTTCTTCTCTCTGTGGGACAGTGACCTTGTAATAACATGTCGTTTTGACTTGCTCAGCCTGAGTAACACAAAAGAAACTGTTACCAGAACTGATTCCCAGTCTTCAGCAGTGTAAATAAAGTGTTGTACCCAATCTGTCTGCCTGTACAGTACTTCCCTGTCATAGTATCTGTGGGAAAGGGGAGACAAAACTGGAGGAAGAAATTGTGTGTGGTACAGACACGTTCATTTCTGAGTTGCAAGGGAGGAGTTGGAAGAGGTGAAACGGAAATCTGCTGCCCTTTGAAGCAGACCAGCAGCTTTTACCAGTTGCTGAAATGGCTAGAGGCTGTTCCCAGTGGTTTTTATGGGGAGAGGAGAAGGAGGTGACTGTTCAGCAGACCTGGCAGCTCACATCACACTCCTGTCATTGTTCTTGGCAAATGGTGTCTCGGAAGGGAAGGGATGCTGGGTGATGTTTCTGTGCAGGAGGAGGTGGTTTGCTGCAGTTTTTTCTTCAGAAGATCTTGGGCAAGCCATCACAGGAGCCTTGTGACTCCTGGGTAAGGATTTCTGAACATTTCAGTTGAAAAGAACCAAAGGGAGCCATAACCATTACCCTTGTGGTGTGTGAAAAGAGGGAACGGGAGAGATTTGCAAGCAAAGGGTAGAAAGGATTGGGTACTGGAGAAACTTGTGGGTCTGGCTGAGTCCTGTCCCTGTGGCTCTCCTTGTAAGATCTCAGCCTTAAATTAATATAACATAGGGAGCAGAAAACTCAGGCTGTAGGAAGTGGCTTGGATGAAGACCCATGAAGCTGAAAGAGGTGACATACAATCAATATGAAATAATGTTGCAGAGTTGAGGTATGCTCTGACCAAAAACGAAGTGTGGGGATTGTGAGCATGTGGAATGAATGGATATTTACAGATTTGTCAGATCCCTGAAGACTCATGACACGGTTTCTTATTTGATGCTTTATGGAGTTTATGTTTTAAATTACAAATGAGGTATATGGGGAGACTGCATTGGGTTCAAACTGAAAGATTTGATATGTGGAAGAAATTCTTTGCTACGAGCATGGTGAGACTCTGGAACAGGCTGCCCAGAAGCTGTGGTTGCCCCATCCCTGGCCAGGTTGGATGGGGCTTGGAGCAGCCTGGTCTAGTGGAATATGTCTCCAGCCATGGCAGGGGCTTGAATGTAGATGGTCTTTAAGATCCCTGTCAACCCCGATCATTCTGTGATTCTGTATCTATGATGTAAAACTGGCTATGCCAGAAATTAAAACCTGCATAATTAAGCAAGGGAAATATCTGTGAAGTAAGTAAAGGTGACCAGAAACTCAGTAACTGGAAAAAAAATATAAATTTTTAACTCTGGTACTAGAAAGATTGATCAGTGTCTTTACTATAAGAACTTTACTAAAACAAATAGACTTTTGCTGAACTGAGTGATACCCCATCTGCCAGCTTTTCCTCTACACCAACTAAGCAAGATTAAATGTGCTAATGTACTTTGAAAGTCATGTATAAACGACTGCTTTAAATGCAAGATATAAAGATATTTATGATAGCATACTGAAAGCCATTGCTTCCAGACATATTTAAACATTTTTAAAACAGGTACTGAGATTTGATATTCCCAGTGCCATTCAGATTGCAGTGTTGGAGCTTATCTTGTAGCGAATTTCATGTACCTCATCACTTGCTTGAGTCCATGAGGATACTGGTGAAATATTTAATTTAGTATCCTTTGCCTGCAGTGTGATTTTGACAGCAAATGTATTCTAAGAAGTCTTAGATATTTTATATTTATGTCTTGTAAGCTGTTTTCTTTTGCATGTGGTATTCAGGTTTTTTCTTGAAAAATACATTTTTCCATTTCTCCCCCCTTTGCATAAATACAGTGCAGGTAATGGAAACGAATATATTTTGTATTGTGCTGCAAAGGACTGCAACATATGCATAATGCACATAATATTCAGGCTTTAATGATCTAAAAGTAACGGAAGCTCCTGATATCTGTTTGAATGCTAACACCTCCTGTTTGTCTAATCCACTTTTTAAAAAAATATTTGCACTATAGCAGAAAGTAATTTTATGGCATTCACACAGTTAATCATTGTTCTGATTCACTCTTCTTCATATATGAGCCTTTTGAGACATTTGTGATCCTTCTAGTTAGTGGTAGTTCTTTGATATCATTTATCTGAGCCTTCTTTGTCTATGTGCTTCAGGTCAGTCTGCTGCTGCCCTTGACTGCACTGGGTCCCAGCCTTCTCATAACCAGGCTTTGCTTGAGAAAACCAGCAGTGTGCTATACTTCATTCCTCAAGTCCTGTTTTTTGGCCCAGTGCCTACAACCCCTCTTCTTGCAGAAAGCAGGATGTCACACAGCGTAGCTGGTCCTGGGCTTCTGGTGAGCTCTGTGGTTACTTCCAGAAGTGCTGGCACTAAGCTAACTTGGTTGGCTGAAAAGTTTGGTGTTTCTGGCCTGTTTGCTCCAGAAGTCCTGTTTTCGGACTCCCAGAGATGTAAGCCGGCTGTGCCTGGGTGGATGCAGTGGAGGCCAAGCAATGCTTATTTGCTTGGGCTCTGCCTGAGCCTCAAGAGCAATAGGTCAGTGTTGTGCTCCCGGGAGCAGCTAGTGAGATGGCCAGCAGGGATGGCCCTTGGGCTGCAATTGTGCAAAGGTGGGAGCTATTTATTGGGAAAAGCCGAAGAGGCTCTGGAAGCGGGAATGTAAACTACAGCAATAGCACAACGCTTTGTAGACCTGGCAAAAACAATATACAAGTCAAATGCAAGATGGAACTGGACTCTGATTTCATGTTAGCAAAGGACTGATTTAAACATTTTTGTCCTTTGGAGGATAAAGGTTTTTGCCATGAAATTGCTTCAATCATTTGCTCCAGGAACTGCTTCTTTCTCTGCTGCATGCATACTCAACACATGGCCTGACTTATTTTGGTCATTGCTATGGAGCTTCTCTGGGGGAGTTTGCCTGTTTGAGTACAGTTCTCTCCTGACTTTCAACCTGGGGTTGCAGCCACTGGGTTTGTGGTAGGGTAACAGAGTTCACCTTGCAGCTGTGCCTGGCCGTGCCCCAGCTGCACAGGGCAGCAACAAGAAGAGCAAAATGCAGAAGGGGAGACAAGTCACTACAAGATGGGCTTGGGCAGATGGCAGCTCTGGGAAAGACAGGCAGGGAGAAAAGAGATGCAGAAGGGCTGCATTGCAGATGGACCATGAGCAGAAGATTTTTGTTGGCCTCTGCATTGCTGGCCTAATCTCACAGGAATCTATGTAAATTTTATGTGCTGAAAAAGCTGTGCTAGACCCCACCTGTAGTTGCAGCTGCTTGTTTTATGTGACTACTTTAAAATAACTATACCCTTTCTAGGAGGGTGGTGTTCCATCTTTAGGTACCAGCAGTCTTGGCAAAGCAGCTGGTTTTGGGCAGATGATTAAGACAAGCCTTGTGGTATCCTTTTACTAGCTGGGATGTGCTGATACAGTGCTGCTGACATCTGAGGCTTCAGAGCAGTGAAATGCTGCGCTTTATTTGTGCAGCTCACTGCTGATAAGATAAAATATTTAGTGTCACTAAGTTTTTGGCTCTGATGTATGCATCATTTGCTGCAAAGGTGTTGAGAGGCTTTTTAGTGTGTGCAAGTTGAATTCCTCAGATCAGAGCCATAAGGAGCCAACGTCACCATGGTCCTGTACTGGGATGAGCAACCTTGAACCAAGAATTTTAAGGTTCCTGTGGGAAGGACGATGTGATCCCTGGCAAAATGAGGGCCAGTGAGAGATGCTGAGGTTAGGCTGGGAGTGTCCCTATTAAAGTGAATTCCCAGCCTTTGATTTTGTCTTGGAGTTAGTTCTCTCAGGGAACCCAAGCAGAGGAAATTGCCTCCCACAGTATGGAATAGCCTGATGGTCTCTTAAACATTTATTTAGTAAAATGTCATACCCAATATCAATGCCGGCTTTGACCAGGGGAATCCAAGTCAACCTCTCCCTCTTCTGTGTGGTTATGTAGATGTTCAGCAGAGCCTCCAG
>VZTR01034664.1:0-11697 GCA_013400775.1 Chaetops frenatus
CCCCCACCTATTTCTTTCTTTCTTTTTATCTCTCTCTCTCCCCTATTTACTATCAAATACTATCCAATAAATCTCATACTATTTTCACTGGCATATGGTCTTGTTTACACCTTAATTTGGGCAGGGACATTTCTAAGAACCTTAATAACAACTGGATCAAGGCACCAGTGAGAGAACACAAGGAACTGAGATGGTTAACCTACCTTGAAGCCACAAGCCTGCATCTGCAAACTGGGGAGGAAGATAGCTGTGAAGAAAGAGGTCATCCAAGAATATTCCAGCTGCTGCTGAGACAATAGAAGGCAAGTGGTGATTCTCTACACATAGAAGAAGGACTGACAGTGATATGATTGTGGTGAGAGGACGTCTGGCACTGTAATGGCCAGGCAGTGAATACTCTGACCAGGAACACAAGTTCTCTGACTTATGCGGAAGAAGGAAATCAATAACTGGATTTGAAGGACTGTGTGGATCTGTGTGACTGCCTGGCACACCAGGTCCACAGAAGTTCAAGGCTTGAGTGGACATCAGGGCATAGTGTACCCACCCTAGTGTCATCAGGATACAACAAGGAGGAAGCCAGCTATATTTCTGGAGTGACAGTGGAATATCAGCTGTTGTCTGTTTTGGAGACTGAGGAAAGCCTAAAGGGGACCAAGCAGCAAAAGTTCACAACAAAGATTGTTGTGACCAGTCCAGAGACCCAATGTTCTGTTGGCATAGATGACTGCAGCAGAAAGTACTCAGTGATCCATAACAGTGCTGATGGGTTTTTGGTGTATCCACCAAGAACACAGAGAAAATTGAGCAGCTCTCTACCTTTCCAGGAATCTTGGAAAACTCCACTGATACAGGATTGCAGTGGATGAAGATCAGCAAGTGGCAATTTTTATACTTTGCAATTTCCAATTGCAGCATAATCCATATTCCTTTTCTACTTGCTCTTTTATTCTATGTTTACACTGCGTGTGGTAGAAATGATGTCTATGACTTGAGTTCCAAGATACTGCTGTGTATTTGCAGCCTCCTCATATAAGGCTACAAAGAGCTTCAGAAAAATATTTAACTGTTTTAGAATATGCTAGTTGGTGTTTTCCCTCTCTTTTATCTTTGTTATGGAATATTAAAAATATTAATTGCTCTTCATTATTTTTATTTGTTTTGTTTTAGGGAAAATGCAGTAAGGGAGGACCATACTAGAGAAGACTTGGTGATCCTATCCAGCTCTTTGCATGAATTTTCTTTGTTCTTCTATCTGATTTTTTCTTAGATTTGTTGTTGGATTTGATTTGACCATTTGTTTTCAGAAATGTATTCAAATTGAAAAGGAGTATGTTTAGAATAAGTATAAGGAGAATAATCTTTAACGTGATGATGTGAGGCACTGCAGTGATCTTTCTTATTATAATTTCATTGAAAGCTTTCATATGAGTTTGACCAACTAAGAAAATGATTCTTGTTTCCCAGATACATTCCAATTAATGATTAAATAATATTGGTAGTGTCAACCATCTGTGTTCATGAATGACAAACACTTTCTTCAAACTACTGATTTTTCTGTTCTTTTTGTTGTACTTTTACAGTCTGGAAGTCCAGCTCCTGAACAGTAGGATGAATCCGCAGGATTTTTGGATTTCCCTAGCAGCAGGCAACAAGCTGTGAATCAACAACATAACTCTGAGGTGACTTTAGTTTTCATGCTGGATGACAGAATTCTACTAGTAAATGGTTTTTAAAATGTGAGCTGGGAATAGCTTGGCTTGAACCAAATCAGATGTAGATATTGGGTTTGGTATGTGCTCACTGAACTGTTTAGAAAATGTTCCCATTGACTTAATTGGCTTTTTCTTGAGTACCCCATAGACATAGTTTAAGCAAGCACCAGCATATTCAAGCATCCTCCAGCCCCTCCCCCCCAATGCCTTCAGTCACTCAAAACCCTGCAATTTTTCAAATCAACTTTTTTCATGGAGGCTTCTTGGAAGGGGTAAAAACTAATTAGCCATAGAAAACCATGAAATTGAATGAAAAAAAAGTAAACATCAGAATTCTGCAGAAAGTGATTGCTTGTATAAACATGGGACAAGATTCTACTCTTTTAGACCTGCACCTTTAATGTAGTGCCTTCCTAGCTAGCTATAATAAAGAGGACAAGGTCAATTTCCCCACATTTTATGCAAATTAGTAATATATACGTTCACTGTTAGTGGATTCTGCAGATTACCTCATGTAAAAATAAGAACAGTATTTGTGCTCAGTTCTTTTACTCAGAACTTCAAGTTAAGAAAAGAAATACAGGATAAAAAGAAATCCATAAAGCCGAAGTGTAAAATAAAACCAGAAAAGTGCTGTTCTCATATTTTTGAAATGGTCCTAAAAGAAGGAGTTGGTGAAATTTCAAAATAGTTGTCTCTCCTTCAAAAATTCTGAACTCTTCCATATAAATAGAGTGACATAGCAATGTAACACTGGAATGATTTCAATGGGCTGCAGAGGAATATACTCCAATGAGGTAAAATAAAGATGATAGAGATTTTTCTTAGCATAATTGCTGATGTTATTTCCTACATGTGAAAATATTAGACTGATGAACATTTTGAAAAGCCATTATTTCCACTAAAAGCAATTACCAGTCACATGATCATTTGTTATCCCTTCATATGTTTTTAGCTTCAAAACAATGAATTTGAGGTAGAAACTACCCTGCATATTTGAAGAGGAAAAAAAATCACTTCCTTCTATAAATACGTTTAATACGTCTCATTAAAATTATTTTCATTCCCTAAAAAGAGATTTGCTCAAATATTTCATTTGTCCTGAGTATGCTCAGATGATCATACGTTTTGAGACTGTTGTTGATCCACATATTAGTTATAAATGTAATTCTTAGTAAGATCAACATTAGGCACAATGAGACACTTAAGAGCTTTTAAGACAATATCCTTTTAATTTCACAATTTTAAATATGTCAGATAATGAATGTGACAAATAAATAGATGCTTCATTTAATAGTATTTTGGGTTCAATTCTTTTGTGGCCTGATGTCCATTTGTGTTTGTTTTTTTTTTTTTTTTTTACACCTAATTCGTAGCTACTGGACTAGGCTTATGTGTTGTATGGCTTTCGATGGTTTAGGGCTCCCCCACATTGGACAATGCAAAATAAATCTTTGCTTTCATTTCCAAAACATTTTCTGCTTAGATTCTTTCACATGGCTTCTTTTCAGACAGATAAGAAATACTATAACACTTTATGGTCATAAAACCCAAACCTGCATACCTTCTGATCTGGTTTTCTGACCAGGTCTCACTGTAGGTATGTGTAAAATGAACCGTTTACCAAAAACATGAGGAGTAAAGTTTCTGAAATGTATAATCCAGTCCTGATTCATTTCCCATGGTTTTGCTGTGACAGCACTCAATATTCTCTGTCTTGAGTATGACTTTTGGATGCTTTCTTTATAACCCCGTTGGTTAGAGCATGGTGCTAATAATGCCACAGGTGTGGGTTTGATCCCTTTATGGGCCATTCACTTGAGACCTGAACTCACTGATCCTTGTGCATCCCTTTCAACTCAGAATATTCTGTGATTCTCTGATTACCTTTCAGTAGTGTGCATTAAAAATAAGTTATGCAGTCCTAAACAGGGCTTTTGCATGTCAAATCTACTTTTTCCTCATTTTGGTTTTGATGGTTTATGCTGTCAAACTCAGCATTGTTAGAAACTTATGCAAAATCAGTTTATATCATGTTATGAATAGATGTGCTATGGTTTGCAATTTGCCCAGCATTATTAAATTATATCTAGGGTTCACTGGGTGCAAAGAAACAGAGCAAATGGGAAAATGAACTCTTTATCTTAACCTTTATTAACTATAAATTTCAGCATCTCTCTGTGCTATTGTTTATTCTCTAGGGCATTTTTCTGAATTTGTTGAGAGAACACTTTTTTGGGGGCTGGCATGTGGGAAGTGATGGGAAAACATTCTCCTTGGGCTAGACCGTTAAATTCCATCACAGTATCTGAGGGTTGGGAAGGAACGGTAAGCTCAAGTATAAAAGCATAGTTGTGTTATCATATGGCAAAGTATGAGCAAACCTCAATCAGCAAAAAAGAGGGTTGTGGAGAGAAGAAAATTTGGATGTAAAATACAGATTTTCTCAGCATTTCTGAAGTACAGTTTAGTTAACATTGGTGCTGAAAGACAACCACCACCAGTACAAGTGACTTCTTAACTGAGCCATTTGAAAGGCAGAAGTTCTTCTTGATCTGTTGTATTGGCAATTTTGGCTGAGCACAACTCTTCCTATAGAAATGTTTCATACACAGAAACTTTAACAGGACGTGATCCAGAAAATAATTCCATGTTTCTTAGGGAAGTTACACAGAAGGAAGACAATATTACAAACTTAATGCAATCTTAAACTTAATCCTTATTTTCATATTTTGAACTTCAACAATTTGATCTGTTTTATAGAATTCTCACATAATGAGGAAATTACACATTCTATAATAATATGCCTACATATTACTGGCTTTCTAAATGATCAGTAAAGTCTTTGCAGTGGGTTTTACACCTTGTAAAAGGTATAGTGTCTCTAACTACAATTGGAATCTATTGTAGAAAGGGTGATGCGAGAGAATAAGGGAAAACTTATGAGATTATTTCCTCAGAAAAACATTCAGACTTTCACTGTACTTAGTGTATATTAAATTCTTTACTCCTTTGGGGAAAACACTCTTTCTTGAAAGATACACTGCATATGCTGAGAGCAGCTAAAACCATGCATCAAAGTGCATGATGCCAGAGTTTGTTAGAAACCAGTGAAAGTTGGATTTCAAGGTTCAACAGCATGCTTCTGTGCATCTTGCTAGTGCAACCATCAGTGGCAAAGATTCTAACACACTCTGGCTATCCTCTGGCCTTTCTCAGCCACAGAAAGGAAGAGAGAGACCAAAAGATATGAGCAGCAGAAGCAAAACTTTGCAGATAAATAAGTAAATAATGATAATGACAGAACAGATGAAAGTGGTTGCTAAAATGAAGTGAACATAAGCTAAGAACATAACGTGAATTGCTAGCACATTCTTTGATGGCTCAGTGTGGAGGACTGTGAGAACCAACTCCTCAGTTGTGGTGATAGGAAAGGCCTCTCCCAGAATGTTCTGCACTCTTATGCAGATATACCCCAGTTTTACCTCCCTGAGGGGTTCTCTGTCTCCCTGCCCCTTTTCTTCCCTAGAAGGTCAGGTTCCAGATTGTTCTCCCTTCCTCAGTTCCCCGTTGATCCCTGTCCCCTGGCCACTCCTTCCCTATCCCCATGTTGACCCGCACACCCTGGCCCCTCCTGTGTGCTGCCCCTGATCCTACAGATCATTGGACCCTGATGCTCTCTCCTGTCTTCCCTGTGTAAAACTCTGATACTCTCCCAGGTTTTGTGGCTCTCTGTTCGTGGACCCTTCAGCACGTGGATCCAATAAACCAATAAATCCAATATGGCTGGAACACCATACAGAGGAACCCCTCCTGCCTCCGTAGCCTTATTTCCACCAGCTGTGTGTGTGAGTGTGGTGAGGCCTCTCTGCCCCGACTGGAGCACCTTCCCCCTTGGAGATTCTTCCAGGAAGGTTGCGGTGCCGAGCCACCCGAGCCGCACCGCAACAGCTCATTAAGACTGATTTCACCCGAATCACTCAATATCTGCGTTTTGCAGCTGTCAGTCTCAAGGATCAACACTATCTCAAAAATGCCAGCAAAAAATTTCACTTTGATAGTAAGGAGTGGCATATCCTCTAGGAAATCTGACAGATGCTCGGAACAAAGTACATCATTTCAGCACTAGACAACAAAAATTGGAAATGCCTTCTTGACCTCCTGGCTTTGGATGTGATAAAGTTGATTTTCTTCTTAGTAGATACTGAAGTTCTGTATTTTGAATTTAGTATGAGAATAATGTTGATAACTAATGTATGTTTTGGTGGTTGCCAGGTAGTCCTTATCCTTAGTCAAGGATTTTCCAGTTTCTCAGTCTGCCAGTGAACAGGTGCACAAAAAGCTATGAGGGAGCACAGCCAGGACAAGTGTCCGAAAGACATAACTATACCACAGGACATCATAGCTAGTATATAAATTCAGAGGGGAGGCAGGGGAAGGATTGACTGGGAGGGGCAGATGGCTGCTGGGAATGGACTGGGCATTGGTCAGTGGGTGGTTAGCAGTTGTTTTGTGCATCACTTATTTCTCTTGTTTTTTATCCCGCATCTTTTCATTACAATTATTACTATATTTTGTTTTGTTTCAGATGTTCTAATACCAGCCAATGGGGTTTACTTTCTCCTTCCCACCAAAGGCAGCAAGTTCAGTGACCAGCTGCGTGGTACTTAATTAGAACTAACTAAATTTAATCCCAGCTGGGATTAAACCATAATAGGAAGAAATTGTTTATGCCCTAATTGGATACGCCTTTCTTCAGCCTCCCACTTGACAATGAAATTTGTGTATAATGTATTAGAAATGACTGGTTGATAAACTAATTAGACTTTTGTCTCTTTTATGAGGCTAGCTGGTTTATAATGTCTGTCAGTTACTTTGGAGACATATCTGCATAAAGACTAGATCAAGAGAAGGAAGGGAAATCTTGTTATGACAGGCAGTTACGAATTAATGATGACCAATCGGTAATTATGCTTATTAGAATTATCATACTGAAGAATGAGCCATGCAAGAAGGATCAGTACTTGTAGTGACTCTAACTTGCTTATATGGAAGTGATAGATTCTTTCTTTAGGTTTGTTTTAACAGCAAAATATTATTAATATTTGGGTTTTTTCCCAGCTAAAGTTATATGATGGAATTACATGCATCATATAAGAATTAATCCAAATCCAGAGATGCTATATTTACCTTTTTAGAGGTCTTACAATGTTGACTAAAACTATTATAATAGAAATATATGAAAAATATTATTCAAGGAAAGAGACTGTAATATTTGAAAGATAATGACCAAGATAAAGGATTTAAATTAAGAAAATGAAAAGTTATGCAAAAAATTTCTTGAGGCTTTTTGAAGAAGAGCTGGACAATAAATGGTATCTTATGTAAAGAACATACTTGAATCTGCTTATTCTTATGCAATGTGCTGACTGCATCCCTCTGCAAGGAAATAGTTTTGCTGTACTTTCAAGGTAATTGTATCTGTGTTATTTTCAGGAACAAAATTTTTTTATTTCTTTTGATGTCTGTCAGTTCTTACACATCTTTTGTGTAATATTTGCAGATTGAGAGGAAGCCATACATACACATTTTATTAACTGTATTGCCTTTCTATAAACAACAGTGTAGATTTAATAAATTGAAATTTGTTTTATACCTTAAATACATTTTTCTGAGAAATCGCAATACTGGATTGATTGAAGAAAAAAAATACTGTCTGCATCACGGAAAATAAATATGCTTTCTCATAAAATGCTATGAAAAAATGAGTAAATGAATGAGAATCTCACAAGGTTTATCTATTTCATCTTGCTATCAATTCTATATTATAAACACAATAATAAATATATATTTCTCTTTCTGTCTGTCTTTCTGATTCTCCCCGGTTACAAAATCTTTATGAAAGTCATGTCTTGAGATTCTGAGAGTGAAATATTTGCTGTGCTCTGAAAAAATCTTACTGTCTGAGCACCATTTCTTTCTAATGTGCATAGGTTTTCCAATACAACAGATATTTGCATAGCATCAAAACCACTTTTTTGATTTTATTAGTAAAAAATATAAAAATCTACGAGAGAATATTAATAATGTAATCTTTTTAAAGAAGCAGTAGTTTTCAAAGTAAACCCTAATACTAAAATGATGCTCTGACAGATAAATCTTAATAGAAGAGATATTTAGGGAAATATTGCTATTTAAATTTGTAATTGGGAAGACATTAATAGAAATCTATTCCATAAATTTATAATACAAGAGAAAGAAATGGAAGAGTATTGATAACAGCACTAAATTACAAAAAATGTTCTTGATTCAAGTTAATTAGCTTCTCCAATAGCAATGTTTTCAAAAATTTGTTTTGATGGAAAATAGTGTTAAATGCACATTTATGTAGCATTGATAAGTATCAGATCAATTCAAAATCCATTGTTTATTTGGTGACTAAATGATTTGGTGTCATAAAAACTTCTGAAATATCAATTTCAGCAAATGCTTCTAACATTTGCAATTTGAAAGATATATACCACGCAAAAGTCGAGGAATGTTTCCTTTGAGTTTATTTGTACAGCAATCACATATTTATGGAAGCTGTAAAAATCTGTGTGTAAATTGAGTCAACAGTTTTCTTCAATGAAAATACAAATGGTCCTTTGTAAGTATAACACATTTTTTTAGTCATGTGCTATAAATAAATGCAAATTTATTTAAAAATATTATTTATTAAAAGTAATTCCCTTTGTAAAAGGGAATGACCCTTTGAGAATCGAAAAGTTCAATTCTGTTGAAATATTTCTACATTTAAGTTATCCAAATCATAATAAAATCAATATTTTCTGTTTCAAGCAATATTCAGAAGATTTAGTCATGTATTCTGTCAAGAATCAGCTGTAGCCATGACTAAACAATGTGATTATAACTGTTTAAGGGGAAGGCCAATGCAGACAGATAGGACACCAGGTGCATTTTTGGGGGTTTATTACCTAAAATTTATTATTGTGATCTTTTTTGATTAAATTTTACATTGTTCAAACAGCTGGTGGCTGGACAGATTTATTATGTAAACAGAATTACTCCATGATCATACTATAACTCAGTGCCACTGATTTGGAAATTTCAGTGCCTGTATGTGAAATGCTTCTCATTTGAAAATTCTTTCTGATAAGATCAGTTTCTTTCCCTTGAAATATGTAATGATATTAGCTCATTGTTTTGTTTCACTCACTGTTATAAGATCAGTGTTTCATGATCAGCAGAAGTCTTGAGGACATTGCTTTATTTTGCTGGAAATTATGGTCCTGAAATATTAAGTAAGCCAGAGGAAAAAATAATACAATTCTGCTGCTCAATGAAGCCCAAATCTTTCCATCATATGCTATAAAGAGTTTAAGTATTTGTACGTGTTTATAGATTTTTGAATGTACAAAGAGAATTCTAACCATTGAATTTTAGATATTTTCTGGAATGATTAAAAAAAACCCAACCCTACAACATGTTAAATTTTTTACAATATTTTTTGGTGTTTTTTGAAAATCTTAGTCTGAAAGGTAGACAGAGGTGAGACAGAAGCGAGTGAATTTTCAAAGTATTTGAGGATATATGAAACTAGCAGACATTTTCAGAAGAACATAGTTTTCATATAGTTACTTATCTGTGTCAAAATCTTCCTCAGATTAATAGGAGTCCTGGTAGAGAACCCTTTTGTTTTCCCTTGAGTCATCAGTGGGTTTTTCATAGGTAGGTACAATACTGTAAACTCTCTAGCCCAAAATTTGGACCGCTTATTATAAAACCTGTAGCAGAACTTAAAATTTTTGAGGAGAGTTATTATTTTTTGTCTTATTTTATAACACTATAGCTTTTTATACAGTGTAAACAGGAAACGTAAGACACCATGAAACTCTAGTGCACTTTTGAAAAGTTTGACATTATTCTAAGTTTTCATCTTTTTCTTCTAGAAAATCTGTAAATTCTCTTTGCACTTCATTCTGTGAAGAGTTGAAGGCATTTAGAAAAATTTAATGTTTCTCTTTTGTTAGCATAAAATATTTTTGAGTGTTATTGAAGGTCTGTAACAACTCTTTACAAAACCTTAAACAGCTGTAAACTCAGGTGCTCAGCTTAAGCATAATTGCTTAGGAGCAATTATTATATAATTGCTAAGTAAGTAAATATAATTATTTAGGAGTTGAGAATATGCAGACTGACAGGTCAAATGACTAATGGAGAGAAATAATGTGAGAGCAGAGAATAAGATTTTTAAAATTCTAATCCACACAATACTTTGTCTACAGCACATTCCTGTGTGTTATGACATTAGATCCATCATGCTACCTGCTAAGCAAGATAGCAGGTTTGTCTTCAAGCAGATTGTTGGTCATTGTGAAAACTCCCTGTAGCTGCAAATTCATCTGAGAGCCTCTAGGTAGTGGTTCTTATAGTTCTGAGAAACAGGTCCATCTAAAGATAATAGTGACAATATTTAAGGATAAAGGACTGGTTTATATTGTCATTCCTGTATTCACCCAGAAATAAATGCAAAAATTTACAAATGAAAGCTGTTGAGGATATTGCTGGACATTTTAATTGAAAAAGGGAGATGATTACGGACTTTGTGGAATCACAAGACAGATTTTGGTTTCATGTCAGTAAGATTGGTGAGGTTTTTAAATTCAACAGCATTATTACAATTTCATTGACTGTTTACTGATCTCTCACCAAAATTGTGATTCAAATATGTCACAGAAATCTAATCCGATCAATTTGCGTTTCCCTAATACAATAAGTTAACATATGTTTGTTTAATCTGTTTTAGTTGTGGTGTGTGCTTTATAATTTTATAGGGAAAAGTTAAACTCTGAAAAAATCAGTTTGCAAAGATGAAACTAAATGGAAATTTTTGAAGTCAGTGATAACAAAAAAGGCTGCAGTGTCAACAGCTGGGGTGAAGATCTTGTTTTATTCAGAGGATGAACTTCAAAGATTTAAAATTGCATACAACACTTAAGTCTGAACTTTAAATGTGATTTAAGTCTAAGACAGAAATTCGAGATTATCATTATTCTTATCACCTAACTGTAGTTTACATGCGTTTCATTTGTCTTGGTATTGGTTTCAAACCATTAAATGTCAAATGCTAAAGGCCAAGTCACTGTTATATGTTTAACTTTGCTAACTTTTGCACTTATGTTTATCCTGAAAACTATGAAAAAAGACTGTGAAGTTTCAGATAGAACTATTAACATAGACATTCAAAATTTCTAAAAAACCTCTTTTTATACTGTATTAATAATCACCCTTTTACTACAATATTTTCTTTTTATTTTAGAAAAATTTACAGTGTAATTTCATAGATGCCCCATTAAATCAAAAGAAAAACTTTGATTTTATAACTTACTACAATTCTGGCATGATTTTACTAGCAAAAATTTTACAGTCTGGATGGTCAAACACTGAACAAAGCTGTCTAGACAGATCATGAACCTCTTTCTGGGACATACTGAAAGTTTTACCAGAGAAGGCCCTATGCAACTTGACCTGTGCTGACCTTGCTTGGAGTGACAGACCTGACCAGAGGACTCCTAGAGGTCCATTCCAAATTAATTAATTCTCTGACATTTATCAAAATGTCAGTCATTTTGCTACTTCATTTTACAAGCAATGAACTCTTCAAACTCCACCAAAATGAACACGCAAAATTGATACTACTTTGCCCTAGCAACCTGAAACTTAAATTCCTCCTATTTTTTCTGCAACATTCAGAGTCTGGTATTTTAAAATCCTGAAAACATGTCCGCTTCTCCAGCATTTTTGTGTGCTGTAGGCTTTCTATGGAACTAATTTTAGAGATGCTCAGACATTTAAGTGCAGCATGTACCTGCTGGAAGTGCTATGAAACTGCTCATGATCAATGATAAATTTGTTATTCAAAAAACAATGCTATGCATTAGCACAGCAGGCTTTGCATCAATATTGCTGGAAACCTGGG
>VZTR01034735.1:0-13999 GCA_013400775.1 Chaetops frenatus
CGGGAGCGGCACCGACCCCGTGCCCCCCATCTTCTACCGGGAGGACCGAGTGCGAGCGTGAGTGCCCGGCCGGGCCCTGCCCCCGCCCCTGCCCCCGGCGCTGCGGGCTCCCCGAAGCCGCTGCCCCTCCCGGGAGCGCCCCTGAAGCGGCCGCCGCCCTTCGCCTCCTGGGTTGGGGGGGGTTGTTGTTTTTTGTTTTGTTTTGTTTTGTTTTTTTTCATAAATAGGGGGTTTTTAATGCTCTTTCCCGTGTTTGTAACGGCTCTGCAGTGGGAAGGGCAGATCCCTGCCCAGCACAGGGCTCCAGGCTGGGCTGAACCCCCTTGGAAGGAGCCCCGGACCCGCTGTGACCCAGATTAACGGGGTTTTATTAATGCTTTAAAAAAGCTGGAACGCAGCTCTGCAGAACCGCAGAGTGGTTTGGGTGGGAAGGGACCCTAAAGCCCAGCCAGAGCCACACCTTTGCCGTGGCAGGGACACCTCCCACTGCTCCAGCCTGGCCTGGGACAGCCCCAGGTGTTCAGGAAGCCTCGTGTGAAAAGGAGAAATAATTCTGTGAATGCTCCTCCTGCGCCCTAAATTGACTCCGCTGCTCTCTAATTACTCCTGATTTAGCTGCAAAACCCAAACTGTTTCCTTTTCTGACCAGGAGGTTTTACAAAGTTTATGGCAATGGCCCCAGGCCTTTCGACCTGACACAGTTAAACTTCAAATCTACTTGCCAGAGGTAAGGTGATAATTAAACCTGGGATGTTTCTGAGGCTGCCCCTTCCTCCCCTTCAGTCAGTGGCCCAGAACATGATTTGTGAGTGTGCAAAAGCAATTTTGCAATCCAGGTTTGTTGAGAAATACAATGAGCTGGAGGAAGAGGGGAAAATTGAAGAGGAGAAATTGTTTGAAGAAACAGGAAAAGCCCTTTTGGCCAGTGGGATCATTCTGCAGAGAAGAGGAGTAGATAAAGTGAGTATTAAATATTCACAGAGTTACTTGGCTGGTGGATTGAGGAAACTCCATTCCCAGGCCCTTAATGCTGAGTTGGTCTGAATTAAATTCTCTGCAAAGCAGTCACGCCCCTGATGGGCTTCAAACACCTTTGCTGTGCAGAGAAAACTTTCTCGTGGCCATGAATGTGCCTGGCCAGGGTTAAGGGGCTTGTGGGTGAGAAAAGATGTTTTTCTGGTGATGAAATTCAATAATCATTCCAATAATCCATGGTGGAGCTGTATAAACCATTTGGAACTTTGGATATCTGTTGTTGCATCTTGAATTTTTCCATCTTTTAGCTCGAGGTCGGCACAACCTCTCTGGGAATGTCCTGCCCTGTTGTGCCTTCACAACAACCTCAGCAGGAATTGAACTTTTTTTGGACACACAGAGGGGCTGTTGCTCTCCCCTTCAGAAGGTTCTGCACCCTGTTTCATGTGGCTTTCTCTGTCCTTCCCTGCAGGTGGCCCAGCAGCAGCAGCAGGATGCTGGATCCAGGGATCCTGCCCTGCAGCTGCAGCCCCACACTGGGCTGGAGGAGCTGCAGGAGAAGAGGAAGGAGAGGGAGGAGCAGCCCCCAGAGCTGGCAGGGACACAGAAGGAAACTGCCTGTCCCTCCTGACAGCCCTGCTGTGCTGTGTCACCTGCCAGGAGCCAGCCCCTTGTCTGGGGACATTTCCCTGAGGGAACACCTGGTGTCCCCCAGCCTTGTGCATGTGACACACGTTCCCCTCTGTCCAGCCCTGCATTGATAAAATCACAGATTATCTCTTCTTTTTTTTTTTTTTTTAGGGTTCACAGCTGTTTTCTGAAGTCGAGTTGGAAAACAACGAGTGTAAAAGCGGAAAATTAAAACATTTCCTCTAAAAAGGGGAAGTTCTGCCTGTTCAGGTGTCTTGTTTGCAGTAGTAAAGATGTTTCCTGCTGTGGGAATGGCAGATCCTGTTTGATGTATTCCAGCAGCTGTCTGCAGTGTCATCTTTTTATAGCTGATTGAGGAGAGGTGCTGTTTATAGAAAGGGTTTAATTTGCTCTTCCCATTCCATCGTTGCTCAAATTCAGAGCAGGATGAAGGTGTGGCAGTACCAGATAATTGGGAGCTTTGCAGTTTTTTAGTGGCTCCTGATGAAATTGGTCACCTTTGAAGTGGGAAAATGGGATGTTCCAGCTGTTTGCTGGGAGAAAGGGGATGCTGCTCAGGAAACACTGGAAATTTGGCATGGGAAAAAAGAAAAAAACCCACAACCAATTTTCCTGGGATTAGGAGGGAATTCTTCCTGTGCCTGCAAATCCAGTGCCTGGCTGATCTTTCATTAAACATTTCAGCTTGGGCTGTATGAAAAACAAACACTGTTCTGTCTCTTTTCTTGGTCATTTTTTTGGTGGTTTTATTTAATTTTTCATTCTTTAAAATCCCAAACTGCCACCACCCTCCCCACAACAGGTGTGAATGATGTCTGGTCTCTCCCTCCCTGCCCAGCTGAGTGCTGCTGCTGTGTGTGTGATGCAGGATGTGAAAGTGCCCGTGGTTTGGTGTCTGTGCCGTGCCTCACTCCTGGCAGTGATGGGGTTTGCAGCAGAATCTCTCAGTTATCCTTGCAAGGTCAGACTTTATTCCCAGTTCTGCTCTGGAGCTCGAGAGGAGCGCAGGGTTTTGTTACAAAGAGCAAAAATCCCTCTGTTAGCACTGCTCCGTTTCCAGATTGAGCAATAACACAGAATTTAGAGCCCTCCCAGAGCCTTGGGCTGTGCCCTGAACGAGCTGCAGTGCAGAGCAGGTGAGGAGAAAGTTGGAATTGGTTTTTTGTGTTGAAAAAAAAAAAAAACCAAAAAAAAAAAAGTCACGGGTGTGGCTCTGGGGGCAAATCCCTCCCTGCTGGACCAGCCTTCCTAAGTGGGCTCAGCTGGGATTTGCCCTCAGGGGCAGCTGTGGCCTGGGGGGAGGGTGGAGTGAGAGACCCCTCGGGGGCTTTTCCTCCCCTCGAGCAGCTGGGAGGTTGATGGTGATCAGCTGCAGGTCATTAATTACCACGGGCACGGCAGTGACCACAGGTGAGAGCGGGCTGGGGCGATCGCCTCGTGCCCAGGCAGCCAAACGCAGGAAATGCTGGATGTGTGGAGCAGCCCCACCCTGCCCGAGCTCCCCTGGCGTGGGCACCCCCTTGTGCCCAGGCAGGTACGTGGCCAAGGGTGCGGGAAAACCTGGAAATCTGCGCGGGAACCTGAGTTTCTGTGCAGGGGAGAGAGAGGGAGGGAGATGAGGAGTCTTGCCGTGGTGGGAATGTGGGAATTCTCTGTTGCGAGCTGCCAGGGCAGAGCCAGCCCTGGGCTGGGACAGGGGCGGGCTGTGGTTGGAATGTTCGGCGCCGTGGATTTGCTGTTTCAGGGGGATTTGTTGTTTCTGGTGCGTGACAGGGACCCCCACGGGGCCAGGGATGCGGGCCGGAGCATTTGGTGTAGTTAAGACCAGTTAGACCAGTGAGTTTGAACAGCGCCTGATGGGTGCGTTTGCCGGGCTGGGAGGGCGATGCCGATGGTCGGGACCTGCTGGAACTCAGGGAATTCAATTAAGAGGTTCTGGGCAGCAGCCGGGGGGTGTTTATCGCTGAGAGCGCGTTTCCCCGGCGGCAGGGGGAGGTCTGGGGCGGTTCGGTGTGCGGGTCCCGGTCCCGCAGCCCCGGTCCCCGGCGCTCCCCGCTAGGTGGGAGCCGCGCTCCGCTCCCCGAGCCCTGCCCGGCCGGCTGCGGGCACGGCAGCCCTGGCAGAGCCCGAGCTTCCACCAGAAAACATCTGCGGAGGCAGCGCGGCTTCCCCCGGGGGGCTGCGGGCGTTTCTGCCCTGGGGCTGTGACCCTGTCGCAGGGACAGCTCCCGCAGTGTCCCCGCAGCCGCCACAGCCTCGGCTGCCTCCCAAACGCTCGCTCGCTGCCCCGCCATCCCCCAGCCCGTCCCGGGGCAGCCGTGTGAACTTTTCCTGGGCTAAACTCCTGCCCTTCCTCCCGCGGGGCGAGTGCTGCGTGGGGCAGTCCGTGCCGCCGGTTGCCGGGCTATTTTGGGTGGTGGTAAATGCCGAGGGATCGGTTTCACGGTGCCTCCGTTCCTGCGGCATCAGAGACCCGCCGGGCGCGGCCGGGGGCACCTTCCACAGCTCAGGCAGCCAGGCTGGGGGTTGCTAAAAATGCGGGCTTGACCTGGAAGTTTTAGGCTGGAGAGCTGCGTGCCCCTCGGGCAGAATGCAGGTAGGCTGGTGCAGGGGCTGACTGGAGGAATCTCCTCGGGATGATGCAGCGTTCCTTAGGCCGGTGCTTTCCCGAACAGTGCCAGTGCAGGAGGTGTCCTCCTGGAGCAAACACCTCCGGTCCCGCAGGGGATCAGGGCTGCAGAGCCGGGCTGTGAGCCTGGGCACTGCTTTCACCCACAGGCAGCTGCCCCCAGAGCCCTGCTCAGCCCCTTCACGTGTTCCTGGGCCATGGATTATCCCCTGCTATGTGTTGAGGGCAGGGGGAGCTAAGGATTTACTAGGATCAGGTCTAATGTCTGGAGCAGCCAAAATAATTCATCAGCTTTGCTGGAAAGACAGGTGATCTGACCTTGCCAATGCCAAGCTTCACCGAGGCAGATAATAAATGGTTTAATGCTTAAAGAACGTGGCTCCAAGTAAGATACAAAATTATTGGCATTGCCACGCTGTAGAATCCTCTGGGATTTGCCTCTGCCCAGCCCTGCTGGAACACACGTTCGGTCTTCAAACCTGCCCTGTTTTGAGCTTTGGAATATTCCAGAAATCTGTATCTGTTGGGAAAATGGCTGTGGAATCAGAGCAGGGTGCTGGCTCGGATGTGCTGTGTTTCCACACTGGAGAGGGGATGGCACATCTGGCTTTGCAGCACCTGGGCAGTGCCAGTTCTGCCACCTGCCTGCTTCTGCTTCTAAACTGGGGCTTTTTAACGAATTGGGATTGGTGTTCTTTGCAGAGTTTTGCTTCTGCAGCACCAGCAGCATCCATGGCATGGCAATTCCTGGCCCAAGAGTTCTGGGATATGTAAAATGCAGGACAAAACCCCTGGGCAGGGCAGGAGGCTCAGAGCAAACCAGTGAGAACAGCAGGCTGAGCTCAGCAGTGGCTGAAGGAGCTGCTGCTGTGTTACCAGTAGATGTTTAGTACTGGCAGGACCTGACCCCTCGTTGGTCAGTTCTGACCCAGAGGTGGCAGCCACGGCCAGTTTGGCCAGGTCAGCTGGCAGGGCTGAGTCCCCGAGGGATCCCACCCTGTGGGGGGAGCTCCCTCTTGGGCACAGCAGTGATTTAATGAACATTTTGACAATCACTCCAGAAAGGCCAGGCTGTGCCGTGTCCCACAGCTCAGTCTGGCTGCCGGGGGCTGCTCGGGAGGGCGAGGGCTTTGCTGGCAGGAAGGGACTGCAGCCCCAGGAAAGCCCCGTGGCCCATCCCAATGAGCTGAAGCCTCGCTGGGGGCAGTGGGGCTGCTGCCCTGGGACCAGGGGCACTCCCCCAGCCAGGGATTTGAAACCTGCCCGGGACACAGCAGGGATTTGGGATGTCCCCCACTGCTCCGAGGCCCTGCTGGGGGGTCCCTGCAGGAGCCCGGGGGGCTCAGCTGCCCTTGGCCCTGTCTGTCCCTGTGCTGCTGCTGCCTCTCTGCATATTGCAGGCTCATTCTGATGTGCGCTAATGCTATTATCCTCCAGAAATTGAAATCAAGTCTGAACCTATAATGTTTCACTGGGAGGGAATTGGGGTTATATATTCCTGTGTACAGCAGCATTCTATTTCAGTCATAGCATTTAATTATGATTGGTGTGTTAGTGCCCACCAGAGCATAACAAATTGTCATTATGTTATTCTGCTGAGTCTAATTTAATTGGCAAGTTGTCACAAAAGCAATTATCCATCATTTATTTTGTTGCCATAACCACATCTTGGAGAGCACCTGCTGTCTGAAGTGGAAAGGCTCTGCAGTCTCTTGGTCCTGGATTTCTTCCACTTGCCTGACACAAAGACACCATTTCCTCCTCTTATTTAAAAATATGTTCCTCATTTCCCAGCGTGGGCTCGTGTGCAGGGCTGGGAGTGCTGGAGGAAACGCTCTGAGCAGGTGGAGCCCTGTTGGGACATCCCCGGGGCTGCTGTGACCAATGTTCCCTCTGCACACCGTGGGGCCAGCCCAGGGCAGTGTCCGGGCCTGGCGGTCCAGGTGTGGGAGTCTCTCCTCACTTCTGGAGAGCTGGGATGAACTGAGGAGAGAAAGGAAAGCTTGAAATGAGACATTCCCTTGACAGCTCTTGGCTTCTTGCAACTCATCTTGTGGAAAAACAGGGAGGGGGAAAAAGCCCCTGAAGTGCTGGTGGTTTATTTCGGTGTCTGAATGCACAGGGCTGTGTTGAGTGTGCCCAGAGGGGTTTTGGAGGAGCAGAAGGGCTGCAGGGGCTCAGCCTTGGCCCTCGGGGCCTGGCTCGTCCTGGAGCTGCTCAGTTAAGGAACAAACAGCCCAAATTTGACGTTGGTGTTGTCCATCACCACCCTGCTCCCAGGCTGGGACAGCACGGGGCACCCTGTGGCACCTCTGGCTGCCAGTCCCTGGCTCCCAGGGCCCCTGGAACCCACCCCAGTGCCGGGCAACCCGGGCTGCTCCACACCGAGCAAGTTTCAGATAAAGCACCTGGGCTCCCAGAGAGACTGGGAGGCTGCTGAGGGGAGATCCGTGGTTCTTATAATCCAACGGGCAAAGCCATGTCAGACTTCCCGAGACCAGCCCCAAACTGCTGATTTTCTCCTTCCTGAGATGGCATGTGGCTGTGACCTGTTCACTTCTGAGATTTTGGAGATTGCATCCCAAAATCCTGCCGGGCTGATGCAGACTCATGAACTCAAAGCCTGTGACTCACTGTGATAAATGAGTAAATAAATGAAAATCTGTTCTGATGTCTGTATTTCTGTGAGTTACTCCCCTCTCCGCCCTGTCTGTAATCTCTTCTCCTCTGGTAGTTCTGATTAGCTGCTAATGAGGAAAGATGATTTTTGTAGTTAAAGCACAGAGAGAGGGTTTTGTTCCTACTTCTGCTTTTTTATTTTCTCTTCCATGCCTTCGTTTCCCAATCTGTGGGCTGAGATACTGTTGATTTAAGATGGATGGTGTAAAGTTAAATTAATCCGTATTTGCAAACCAATTTGTTTCAAAGGGAGGGTACAGTGGCTTGGAAAGGAGGAATCATAAATTTTCCCTCTTGGCGTTCCTGCAGGGACAGGAGCTGAGCACTGTCCTTGTGTCATTTCCCAGCAGTGACAACCTGGGTTTGGCCAAGTTCTTTGCTCAGTCACCAGGAGAAGGTCTGGGGTCTGCAGGTGTCCCTGCTGTGCCTCTCTGGTCACCTCCCAGTGCTGGAGCATCCCCCTTTTCCCTGGGCTGGTGTCATTTAATCCCTGCTGGGTGCAGGGTTAAACCTGCAGCAGTGCCAGCAGATATTTGTGTGTCTGATTTATGGGTGAAATTCCCCGGGAAGGAGGAGGCATCATGAAACGGCTGAGTGTGATAAATAACTCATTGTAATGTATTATTTAGCAAATTATAATGAAAAGCAGAAAATACACAGAGGGGAGCAGACAAATACATTCCCCAGCTGGCAACTTACTGATGGTTTAGAGCCAGAAAACGGATATTTAAGAGGGTTTGGGAATTTCCATGGCTTCCCCCTACAGATAAATCACCCTTCTGCAGATATATTTATTGGGTGTCCTGCTGCTGGGTTTGATCCTGGGGGAGGAAATCACCCCAAGAGCCGGGGAGAGGAGCAGACCCGAGCTCCTTGTCTTGCCATAACCAAGGCACCACCAACCAACCAGAGCTGTTTCCCCAGGGGGGAAATCCCTTCGATTCCCTGCATCCTGGAGCCTCCTGGGTGCTGGAAGGAGGGATGGGGACGGTCCCAGAGCAGCTGGGAGTGTGAGGCAGGTGAGCTGTGCTGCCTCTCCGGAGCATCCACCTGGGTGTGCATCCCTGGGGGGAGAGCGGGGCTCCAATCCCAGATTTCCGGGGCAGTGGTTTCCCTGCTTGCTGGCTCTCCAGCTCTCCTGGGCAGTGTTTTCCCGGCTCTCCAGCTCTCCTGGGCAGTGTTTTCCCGGCTGGGGCTCGGTCCCGGTGCCCGCGGTGGCACCAGGTGGTGCTGCCTGATCGCGCTCGGCGCTGCCGCCGGCGGAGCAGCCAGAAGGTGACTCGGGTTTACCTGCTTGCTGTTTATTTCGTTATTATCTCAGTTTGATTGCTCCCATCTCCTCCCCGGGCACGGCAGCGCTGTTGGGCTGGGTTTCCCGTGGCAGCGTGCGATGCTCCCTCTGCTTTTTGCTGCTGAGATGTTTAAATATCTGTGGGTTAGTGGGGAGAAAACACATCCCTGTGCGGATCACCTCTGCCTGCCGGCCTGGGACCACGGCACGGCTTCTGGCTGGCTCAGACCCCTCGGCTGGGGACATCCCGGGTGGTCCCAGCTGGGCTTTTCCTTTCGTTTTCCGTAGCCCCCATTATCCCTTGGGTGTGCAGGAAGCCCCAAACGCTTTTCCAGCCGACCTGGAGATGCCCTGGCAGGATCCAGCGCGGGGCTGGAACGCTGAATTTCCAGCTGGGGGCCAGCGTGGGGCTCGCAGGGTCTCCTTTGGGCCGGGGGAGCAGCGCGATCTGTGGATTGCCAGGGCCGGCTTTATCGGCAGCACTGATAGCGGAGGGGCCTTCAGCTGTACAGAGAGGAGGAGATAAGAGACTTGGAGAGAACTTGACTGGGTGACTAAGATAAATTTACTGTACTACAGGAAATCGAAATGTGAAATAAAGATCTCAAACAACTGAAATATTTAAAAAGATACAGAAGCTGGGCGGGTGTGAGAGGCATTCCGAGGCAGCCGGCTCCGCCGGGACCGGCCCTTATCAATCCATCACCGGCCCGGCTGAATTTTATAAAAGATAATAGGGTGGAGGGAGAATTGAAATAGAAACTATCCATTACCGGTGGCTGAATGACAGGTTCTCTGTGCAAAGTAAGATCATAATTAACAGCAGAGAGACTGAAAGTTTTCTGCTTGCTGCTGCTCTTTGTTTTCCTTCCCGGCTCTGTGGATCAGGGTGGCACAGAGGGGGTCCTGGGGGGAATTTCTGTAGTGCCACAGCCTCTCCTCCTGGTACTTTCCCGTGTGCCTTTATTGAGGGGCTCCCCAAAACAGCAGCTTTTTAAAAAAATGAGCTTGATTTCGCCATTCCTTGCGTTAAAAAGGTTACTTGGGCTCCACCTTCTGCTGCTGATGGTTCTTTATTTTCTCAACACCCCAAAAACACAGCCAAGGTGACCAGCCCTGCTCTGTGGGACACTGGGAGGACCGGAAAAGTCAGTCACATCTTCTTAACCCCTTTCTTTGCTCTGCCCCAAGCCCCTTTTGCAATTTCTCGTGATTAAATCCTCACGAGCGTCAGCAGGAGCCAGGTTATGTTCCCTGTCTTTAAAATGTCCTTCAAACCACAAACGCTGGGTTGAAAACGTTTCCGAATGTTTTTCCTCCTGGCTCATTTAATTTGGAGGCAGCGGCAGGAGAGCTGCTGCCATTACACCCAATATTTAGGAATGTGAAATTGCAGCACGAGGAGAGGAATTAGCGGAGCACTTGGAGTTGCAATAAACGTAGATTGGGTGGATTGGAATGCTGGGAGCAGGCATGGGAAGCCTGACAGGGAAATCATCTATAAAGGCTAATGGAAGACCTGAGAGAAAGGGAATAGCAAACCTCAGGCTGGTGATGCTGGGAAGGAAATCATCCTAATTTGCTTGTGTTTAGTAACCCGAGACATAATTAATGACATGAGGAGGGACACGGGAAGAGATGTGTCTGATGCCTGCCTTGGCAGAGTCCCTCTCTGCCTGTGCTGCTGACAGTGTCACCCTGCAGCTGGAGGCTGGGCTCCAGAACCTGCTGCAGGTTTGGTCAGCACCCACAGCAACCGGATCTCCATCATCCCTGGGCTCTGCCTCCCCTCTGGTGTCACGGGAGCTCAGAGGTGTCGGGCAGATCAGGGAGAGAAAGCTGGCTCAGCCCACGACCTTCGTTCCTGCCTTGCAGGGAGCAATCCAGAGGGTTGGAAATAGGTGAATTTTAACGTCCCTTTCAACCCGAACCATTCTGTGACCTCGAAGCAGAGCAGTGATGGGGTCCCAGTCTGTCTGGAGCTCCACGAGGGGGGATGTGTGAACACAGCCCCACCATCTGCCCGGCGCGCAGAGGGCCCTACAGGTTGTCATGCAAAGCGCTGGAATTGGCTCATTTCTGAGACGAGATGACTTAAAACCGCCCAAAGTAGAGGAAATGGATCCGTCATTATTGTTATCTTCATCTCTGCCACCACCCCCGCGCTGGAATGAGGGATCAGTCCCTCTCCAGGAGTGAGGGTCGGTGCCGGTGCGTGGGGGGAGCTGCCCGGTGGCTCCCAGGTTTGGAGATGAGAGAGGCAAACAGAGCTGGTGCTGCTCCGGAGCCGTAATTGGGAGGTAACCTTAGCATAACCTTTAGAAAATCTCCGGCCGTGTGAATCCACAGCCCAGAGCGCGCCGGGGTGCACAGAACATCACTTGGGGGGTCAAGGTCCTTGGACTGGGGGCGGACTGGGGGGAAGAGGGGGGGTCTGTCCCACCCAAAAACTTGTGTGACTCCCAGATTGTGCTTCCCATTAATGGTCTGGGTCAGGGAGAGCCCCGTTCCCCCCAGGGCTGAGCTTTGCGCTTTGCGGAGGGCAGGGCTGGGGCTGCCCAGCCCGGAGCGATGCTGTGGCAGGAGCCCGCTGCCCCCCGGCCCCCCCGGCTGAGAATGCCCACCCGGGCAGCCCCGGGGCTGCAACCCCCCCCCGCCTCGCCCTGGAATCAATCCCAGCGCCCGCCGCCGCCAGATTGCCTTGTCCGTTCCAATGATCTTTAACTCCGCTTTTCCCCGAGCAATCAGAAGCATTTTCTCTTCGTCCAGGTGGTCTTTTCCCATTTTGCTCTCTCTGGTCCCAGCACCCAGGGCAGTCACATCTCATCACGCCTTTTCTCAAGCCATTTGTACCTCCGGCTTTTTTCTGTTGCCATCAATTTAGTGGCAGCCGCTCCCCCCCCCGTGCCCACCGCAGCTTCTGCGGGGATGGAGCTCAACCTTCAGAGCCTCAGCAGAAACAAATGCAAATCCCCTGCAGCCCCTGCCCACCTGCTTTTCATGCAAATGGGAGGGTGGCTCCCCAGTTTATTTTAGGAGAGGGTCAGTCCCTTAAAAAAACTTTTTCCCAGAGAGACCCTTAGAAAACAGCGATAAATGTGGATTTTTAGGAGAGACTCAGTGGCTGCTGAGGAGGTAAAGACTGAAAATATAAGTAATGGTGCTCTCCCAAAGGTTGGATAATAATAGTAATAAATGGGAATAGATAGGAAGGGGTTCTCCCTGTGAGGGTGGGGAGGCCCTGGCACAGGGTGCCCAGAGAAGCTGTGGCTGTCCCTGGATCCCTGGCAGTGCCCAAGGCCAGGCTGGACAGGGCTGGGAACAGCCTGGGACAGTGGGAGGTGTCCCTGCCCATGGCAGGGAGTGGAACTGGATGAGTTTTGAGGTCTCTTTAAACCTAAACCGTTCTCTGATAACAATTATGATAATATGTTATATTAAATATCAGGCAGCATCCTTTGACCACCTCTCCAATTCCCCATGTTCTGCCCTGCACTCTCCCTGCTGCTCCCCTCTAAGCAAGGTGTTCCTGCTCTTCCCTGTGGGCTGAAGGTGATTTCTGCCCCGTCCCCATCCCGGGGGAGAATATCCCAGAGCCCCTTCTGCTCCCACCCTGCCCGTGCTAATTAAAACAACAGCTTCTTTTTTGGTCCTCACCTTGCCCAGGCTTCACCCTGGACTAGAAATCATTCAGCAGCAGATTGCAGAACACAGGATTGTCTGTGCTGTGCATCCATAAAAAAGAAAAACACAAGGATATGGGAATAAAAGATCACTTAATTGGGGAGTGCATCCTGTCTCCCCTGCACGGAGCATCAACTCAGCAAAACACTTTAAGTGTGTGATTAAATATAAACTCTCTCCTCATCCCCTCACTGTTCAGTGGAGCAGTTTAGAGAGTGCTGAGGTATTTGCTGAGCAGGGCTTTGCTGTCTCCCTGTTTTTCCTGGGGCAGAAGAATTAAACACACGTTGCTATCACCTATTAATAAGGCAGCAAGTAGCCACAGCAGCCCTTGTGCAGTGCAATCGAGCTCATCATTTTTCTATATAGGAGCAATTAAGCTGCTCCAGGAGGCCTGTGTCTTTATATCATCACCTAATGGCAGTGCAAAAGGATTCCAGGGACGGAGAAGGGGGGGAAAAAAATCACATCCATATTTAATTGGTAAAGTTATCACCTTTGCTTCAGAGCCCGAACTTGCAGCCCTTCTGGCCAAGTTCCAAGTCAGATCTATTTCCCCTGGCTGGAAAGGGAGGGAAGTGTCCTTATATTGTGCTTCTGCAACAAAATACCGTTTGAGAGCTGGTGAATGTGCTCCCAACTGCAGTAAATAACTGATGGTCTCTGTTCTTTGCAGCAAATGAAGATATCTTTGGGCTGTTAGATTCCTTTCGGGTTTTTTTAAGGAAATTATTTGTCTTATTATTATTCTCCAGCCCCACACTTGCCTGTCAGATTAAATTTTTTATTGCACTAAACCACAGAGCCATCTGGAGCCCCTCACATCCCAGAGGCAGCAGCGTGGCCCTTCCCTCTTCACCGTTCTGATTCCTCCCAAGCTCTTTATTTCTGTGGGAAATTGCCCAGTCCATTGTTTCCATCCAGGTGTCCCCTTGGGGGTGATCCCTGGGGCTCTGTTTTGTCACAACCCCTCGTTAGGGCAGGTGGAGGGATCCATTTCCATCCCGGGGGACTGGCTCTCCTTGGTCAAATCCCTCATTTTGCAGCTTCTCCATTTCCCTCGGTGAGCCCCGAGGTCTCCTGTGGGTTTGCAAAGCCCCCGAGGCTGAGCTGGAACCATTTCTCTCCTCCTGCCCTTCCCTCCTCCCTGCCCAGCCGAGCTGAGCCCCGGCTGGTGACAGAGCTGTGCATCCTCAGGTGCCACCATGGGTGGGCCTGGGGACCCCTGAGCCACCTGCAGGTGCCAGCAGTGTCTGGTGGCTCCTGCCAGGGGCTGTCCCTGTGCTTGGGGCGAGCTCTGGCACCTGCCAGCAGTGACAGTGACAGTGACAGACTCAAAGCCAGGCTGGCAGAGCCCTTGTTGGCTGACACTGGGAATAATTGGTGGGAAAACAGCACCAGGAGAGAGTGGCCCTGACCACCTGCCCCTTCTCAGCTTGATCACCCAGCCCTCCTGAGCTCTGCAGTGCCCTGTGCCAGGGGGATGCTGCCTCACTGTGCTCTGAAGAGCCAGAGAAAGAGGAAAAGAGAAAAAGGAGAGGAGAAATATCAATAACTTCCATCTCCTCAAGCCCAGTAACTAGTTTTTGACACTTCTCTGCCACTCCAGCTTCACAAAGCCCTGGCTCTCTGAAGATTAATTGATGTAGGCCACTCAACCTATTTTCAAATCCCTTTCAGTTACCATTTAAAACCTTCTGATTTATTTTTTTTGATAAAGTCACCTAGGCTTTTTATGGATCCTCAAATGATTGTCCAGCTTGACAAATTGGATTCTTAAAGCTGGTTCTTTCAAGAAAAGGATGTGGTTTGACAAGACAAGAAACAGCTCATCTTTGAGACAGGGGGATAAATAAATAAGAAAAAAAAAAATCCCATTCTTCGAGTCAGGTGTTACTCAATGGGTGTCTTGCTCGTCACTGATAATCTTATCTGGCTGTGATGGGAAGGGACCCACACAAAGGGGCCCGGCCGGGCTGGAGGGCTGATATGCCGCTGATTAATAGGTCTGTCCGGGCGTGCAGAGCCTCGGGAAAGGTGATTAATGCCCCGTGAGACGAACCCCGAGCCCTCCCCTCCCCTCCCTTCCC
>VZTR01035942.1:0-10214 GCA_013400775.1 Chaetops frenatus
CTGGGCCACCAGGCAGGCATCTGTTTATGCAAATGCTAAGATAAGATGAGTTCTTCCACCCTTTTCCACAGGTCCCAAATTGTCTCTGTGCATTTACTGGCTGCTCTGGTCACTCAGCTGCTGCCCACCAGTCCCACGCATTTGCCAGCTCTATTTATACCACAGCTCTAGGGTTTCAGAGGGGTTGGAAACTGAGCACCACAGTACCATGGCAATAGGGACACTTCCAGAGCCCCAGAAAGGGGAGCCAGAGTGAGGGAGGCAGTTGGAGGCAGCGAGTGCCCTGGGAATGCATCCCAAGCAGCCCACGAACTCCCAAACCTCGACGGAGAGACGCCTGTGAGCCAAGCCCAAGCAGAGCGAGGGCTGGGCACTGGGGCTGCCAGGCCAGCAGGAAGAAAAGGGAGGTTTTGTCAGTGCCACACAGAGCATGGTTTGATCCCACTGACCACAGCAGACAAAGGACAAAAGGCTTCAGATGCCAAGGAGTAGGCTTTAACCGCCTGGGGAGCCTTCCCATCACAGCTGAGTAACACTCCAAAAACGCAAGAGGCAGTTATAGGGGCTGTTTATCTTTTTATTATAAATTTGGTATGAATGACCAATGGAAAAATCACAATGGAGTACCAAGAACATTTTATCAAAATTTTAGCAGCATTTAAACAGTAATAGATTCCCAACCTCCTCTGGGCACCCCTTGCCCTTTGCCTCCCACCCACAAAACAGTAACCTTCACTCAAATGTGCTTTCCAAAGGCATGCAGGGGATGTAGCTAGCCATTTTCCCCTGAGCTGCTGTGAAAATAACCTCGTCCCAAATGCTGGTTACCATTCAACTTCCATCCACACAGGGCCAGGCTCCCGTCCCCGGCAGGAGGCTGGCTGGCTGTGGCTGGGATGGGACTTGCCAGGGGGGAGGCAGCACCTGCTCATAACCTTCCCTGCAGGGATCAGCACTCCCGTGGGCACCCAGTAGCTCCCAGCACAAATCCAGGGCTGAGCCCTTTCCCGCCCGCTGCTGCCCTTCGCTTCTGTACGCAGGGGTACCGTGGGCTGCATGGCCCCGCTCCTGTACCTGAGAGTGTCTGCTTGTGTCTGGGTGGAGACAAGGAGGGGAGGCTGGCGGTCTGTCCTCCTGCAGGAATCAAGAGCGGGAGCTGAGACTTGAAGGGGAAAGGTAGAATGTGAGCAGTGGGATACTCAAATATCAACCCACAAAATGAAGTCAGTCTACTATCAGCTAATGTGGAGAGCCATGGGCTGCCTACTAAGTCACGAGAACTAATTTTTTGTGTGCGCTTTTTTTTTTTTTAAAGTTACATTAATACATGAACAGTACTATCCCAGCCTCACTGGCCAGAGCTTGGTGAAAACAACATTGAATTAGAGGTGGGGGAAACACAACACACGTGGAGACAACAACATAATATCGGCAAGCTATTCCCCTGCTTCTTTGGTACTTCCTAAACTTTCTTATCCAAAATATATAAGGGATATGCACCATTTAAAAGTTACTGTTCATAAGTATTTACACAGCCATAACCATCACGCTATGATACACAAAAATCAATATGATATGAACAAAGTTATTTTATGAAAAGCACTTCTGCACATTTTATTTTGTTCCAGTATCTTAATAGCTTTAAAAAATTCATGTATTATGCAGTCCTGTACCTCGCTTCTTCTTATATCAAATGGACAAGAAACATTTCCTAATCCATACTCTTCTTCAAAAGATTAAAAAATAGCCACCAAAATGATACACTATGTACAAATTTTACTAAATATTAAGTTCTAGGCAATTATTTTCACCCCACTGATAATATAACTTAGGTATTGTTACCTACTATATGCATATATATTTCTTTAATATATAAGAAATGGCACCACATCACCATGTCACCAATATGACACATTGTTATGTACAGTAGATAAGAAGTTAGGTATGGAAGATGGATCCTCTCTGACTGCTTCTTTCACGGGAACGCTTCTCCCATCAGTAATAGCTTGGCCATTTCCCCTTTTCCCGGCAGAGGAGGCTCCTCAAATATAAGGCAGGATCCCGTACATCAGCAGTGCCATCACCCCAGCGCTGAACAAGCCGGCCACCGGCACAGTCACAAACCATGCCAGGAAGATGTTGCGGAAAAGGCGCCAGTCCACGGCTTTCTTGGAGCGGATCCAGCCGACGGCCACCACGGAGCCAACCTTGGGAGCGTGGGGAAGACAGAGATGTGAGGGGTAGGCCTGAGCACCTGTAACATGCCCACGGCCACACCAATGCCAGTCAGCTGATACCAAGCGATTATCTGAGGTAAACAAGCCCTTGAGGATGACAGTGGCTCTGTTTTGGTGTGGTGGCAGGCAGGTGACACTTCCAGGGTGCTTAAACCTTTGTTTTTCAATGATCTCCATGTTTCTCATAGGTCTTGGGGTCAGCCAAAGGCAAACAAATATGTTTGTGGGTTTTTCTCTGCCCTGCTAACTCCTACATGAGTTTTCAGTGCAACTGATGCAGCCCTCCATCTGACTCAGTCCATAGGGGAGAGAGCAAGTGTCCACTGACTCTGGCCAGACTGCAGTCTAGATCAGGAAAACACCAGGAAAGTTGTGTTTAAGGCTCTGCTGGGCAGCATCACATGGGGCAGGCCAGGATAGCTGGTATGGTTCCTGTCCCACCTGCCTGTCCTCTTGCTGGTTTGGGGTGCCCTGCCTGTTCACCCAGCAGCTGCTGCTGCTGGGCCTCTCTGTGCAGCTCACAGCCTGGTATACGGTGCTCACTTAAAACACCACATCCATATTCCAGTACTGTGGGCTACAAACAGGATGGTAGTGGCAAGGTAAAAGCAGCTGAGCCCACCCTGTGGCAGCAATGGTGGCTTAGCAGGGGGCAGAGACAGAGTGCAGGCTTAGACCCAGTATATCAAACTCATCAATCTGAGCCCTGTGAGAGAAACCAGCCCTTCTGGATCAGCTAGCCAAGCAAAGCGTCCAGAGCTAAAATCCTCTTCACAGACAAAGACATCAGCCTAATACTATGGGGCACACAGACTGCACAGACACCACGAGGATGGTGGGGAATGGATAAAACACCAAGGTACCCTTCAAAGATGCTGCTACCAGGGCAGCAGGGTAGGTCAGTGGTTTTGTAGACAAACCCACTGTGTTACGGGCAAAGCTGCAATCTTTTCCTCCTTCAAAGGTATTTTCAGTTCATAAGCTCAGGTATAAACCCAGCATATCAGTTTTTAAGAAAAAAAACTGTACTGAGGAAAACATTTTCAATGAAAAATTATACAGAAACTTCAGAAAGACTGTATTTTCTTTCTGCCCTGGAAGTGCTTTCCATGCTGTTAGCAAAAACATTGTAAGTCTATTCAAAGTGCACAGTAAAGCAGCAAGAAATGTGGAAGGAGTATCCTTGTTTTGAAGGTAAGGAAACTCCAAGACACAGCTGGGCATGTGCTCCCTGAAGTGCCATCCCTGCCTCCCTGCTTATTTTCTTAATGGGAGTATCAGTCCCTGCCTATAGATCAAAAGATGGGCTGCTCCCCTTGTACAGAGTCAGGAAAACGGTAAATGCCAGGAGTACAGGGAATCAGGGAAAGATAGCAGGGGGATATCAAATCTGCATCTTCTGCTAATATCTTTGCCAATAAGGAAATCTGTTAGACAATGTTTCATCTGAACACTCCTGGAGTGCACAATATGCTATTCTTTATTTAGGAGGCGTAAGTATATTTAGGAGGTGGAGGTGTATTTAGGTGAAGAGGAACCCCACACTTGTGATTTCATCAAAGTATTAACCTGAGGAAACAGCATGTGGGTTTTCAGTAGCTCAGCTGTTAGGCTCAGCTTTACATTTTGCGTGTCCTTAGCATCCATCTGTCATGCTTGCAACAAGAAGCATAACTTATGGAGCAAGCCTGCAGTCTACATACGCTAATCTCCAAGTCCTTCCTAAAATTTAAATGGTATCAGCAGTGATGGCATTGGCAATCTGTTTTAAACATTATTGAAGTTTAGTTTATTAATAGTGATTTTTGATGGACTAGAGGTTAGGAGAGTAGCTAATCCTTGGGTGTAGGCACACTACACCTTCTGTAGAATTTCAGATGATATCTACTTTGAGATTGGTTTGAAACCAGTGCAGTTTGCCTTCAGTATGCTCTGCTTAAAGCATTACAGAAATGCTTTTGCCTCTCTTGTTCCTGTGCAATGGTGTACAATAAGAACACACAGAACATGATAATTCAATCATAGCAATAGAGAATATTTTTCAAAACCACAAAATCATAATGGCAAAATGGAGCTGACAGAATGACCTCAGCAAAGTCACTTTTGCAGAGGAAAAGCATTTAACTGCTGCACTCTAATTTTATCTGTACGTGAACACAATCCATTACAGATGAGAAATGTTTATTTCTAAATCTCCAATCTGAGAACAAGTAACAGGCACTCTAAAACTCAATATGATCACTTGCCCACCTGGGCAGCAGAAAGGGAAGGCATGCATTCACACCACACCAGCTCTTCAGTGCTAAATCCCAGGGGAGGTTGAACTGCTGCAGCCAGAGCAATGTGGCTACTGCATTCAGACCCACAAATTCCTTTGGAGGCTCAAAAGATTAGGTCTTTCCTCCAAGCAATCTTGACTTGGAAGCTTTCAAGGGGCTTTCCTCTCCCCTTGGACCTGTGGCAAAGATGAAGGTGCAGTTCAGGCTCACAGCAGGCACTGAGCATGAAAAAGCTGCTTGGCCGTAGATGTGGGATAGGCACACCAGGCAGTGACTACTTCATGTAGACCAAAGGCTCTGATTTAGGGCCAAAGGCAGGTCCTGAGAGGGCTTGATGAACTTTCCCCAGAAGCTAAATGCTTTTATTCCTGCTACCAACTTCCAGTTTACCACCACGTCTGCTAAAAGATCTGAAAACTGCTGCTCAGAGCTTTCCTTCATACTTGGTCTCCATTTTTCATTATGGTCTACTGTTTCACCTCAAAAAGATTTCCCTCCACCTCAGCTGTTTCATGCTGCTCCTTATCTGCCATCAGTTTATCCAGCTGCTGCAGATTCAGTTGACTGACACGCCTTCAGTTCGGCTCCCACTCAAGCAAATGGTATTTTGCAGTGGAGCAAATATTGAGGAAAAGAATATTTCCCAATCCCTGATGCTGGAGACTCAAGATTAGGCTCACCTCAAACCTGGTGGGTTTTTTGTATTTCTAAGGCAAAATAATTTTTCTGCTGATTTTTAAGAAGGCATTTCTGACTCAGTGGCTGACAGCACTTTCAGCAAGGCATTTTGACATGGAGGAAATTATATTTAACAATTCTTTTATTCCTTCCCTGGGCCCTCGAAGAAAACAAGGAATAAAGGAATACATCCGTTACAAGTGTTTGTTTTATCTTGTGTTGCTCACTTAGGATCTTTCAAGTCAGGATCTCATTTTGCTGAAACACTGAGTCAGTTATAATAACAAGACATCCCTGGAACAGTCTAATCCTATTGCAAAGTGGATCTTTCCATTAAGAATGATCCATCTAATGAGATACAGCAAGCAACACGGAGCAGATACAGACTAACCACATTAGCTGCTTTTATGAAAGTATTTTTAAAAAAAGAACTATTTTGCTCTGCAGTTAGAAAAGACCAAGCTTTTAGCTGTATTGAGTGAATGAATACCCCTCTCATTAGCTTATGGCTTCCAAGACATTTTCTTTTTAAATTCAGTCTATTTGTTTGGACCAAAGTGTGTTTTCTCTTTTATAACAGTTGGCCAGAAGTGTTTCAGGCACGCAATTGGGATAATCAAAGCTCTATTATTCTCCCTGGCAAATTCTTCATCATGCATTTGATATACCAGTCAGTTTAAAGGGAGGTGGTTTCAGGCTAGCATTTTTAGAAGTGGATAACATTGTTATTATTTTTCCCCTCCCTGCTTGATTCAGAGGAACCAGAGTTCTGTCAATGCCAGGAAATCTGAACAGCCTTTCAGAGCAGCTCAGTCTTGGCTGCTTCTCAAAGAGCACCAGGGTAGAAGAAATAAATTATTTTGCAATAGAGGAAGGCTTTCTGAAGAAATGGTTTTCACTAGAAAAAGGCCAATTGAACCAACTTTGGGCATTTTGCAGGATGTGCGGATTTCATTGACTCTTTTACTGGAAAGCAGGTCAATGTCACAGGCAAGGCTGCCAGGTTTCTTGCCAGCCCGGCTGCCACGGCATGGAGCAGTTATCCCCGGAAACCTGCCTGCCCCAGCCCCAGCCAGGGGCTCCAAGGGTGCAGCAGTGAATCCCACAAGGTCTGTCTTTTTTTAGGGCTTGCTCTTGGTGGCATGCAATGATGCAGAGGGACTGTCATTTTGGAGTCTCTGTTTTTGGAGGGGCTTCCCCACATCCTGCCAGAGGGTGAAAGAAACAAACAGCTCTGCATGTCCAGGAGCTTGGGAGTTCATGGAGAAACAAAGGAATGAAAGACAGGATATTTGACTTGAGAATTTCCCAGGGAAAAAATTCCAAATTCCCATTATGTTCCTCCAGCGGTGTAAATGACCACATGCTCCCTCATGTCTATGAGCTATATTAATGTCTTCATGACACAATTAAATTCTGCTCATTACCCAGCCTATATCTATACTCCAAAGTGGTCTTTTAAAAAAAAATAAATAAAAAAAATCAAACTACCTTGTTCAAAGGACTAATTACAAGGGCCAGATTTTGTATTATAATGCACAAAAGTGAGGACAAGTTGGTTTAAAAGAAGAGAGACATTAAAATATTAGCTTAATGATGTAGCAGTGTTTTTCATACAGGTGGCTTTAACAGGTCAACACGTAACCAGGTTCACACAGACTACGAATCTACGTTATTTTGTCTATATTAGTTCAATACAACCACGTAGGGGTGAAAGACAGTCCAGACTTTTGTGCAATTAGTCATAATGCTGACTTTGCTTGGCTGTACTGCCTTTGAAAGTGGGCCCCACTATTTTGCGGTCACGAGGTCTGCAGGGCATGGCACACTGAAGGCAATCTGCAACAGTCGGAATCTACCGGATTTTGTTATGGTTTGTCCTAGTGATGTGATTTACTGATAGGATCACCGCAAACTCCAATACCTTGCAATGGGTGGAGCTTATTGGAATACCCACATTTGAGGCTACAAGTACCGTTAGCGCACACATTACTTCAATGCAAAATCCACTGTGAAGAAATAAAAAAAAAAAAAAAAAGACAGATGGAAAACCTGTAGTAAAAGAGTTATATGCAGGAAATCCCATGCCATGCACTTATCAAGAAAGTCAAGTATAAATGATGAATGGTGCGCAGCCTCTGAACAAGGGAGAAATGTTACCCAACCAGGTTCAAATGGCACCGTCAGAGGAAACCAGGCTCTTCCTTGCAATCATTTACTTCCAAGTCGAGGTCATGCTTTTGTAAGCGCTGTTTTTCTGTACCAACAGCTATGGAGTTTATGCTGTAGCCAATTCCCGTGACTTTACTGTGACAAGTCCAATGCATTTTTTGGAAGCCTGATTACTTTCCCATATTGCTGGCATGACTGAGATGTGCTGACGCAGCCCTACCTAACCGTCCTCTGTCAGCGGCTGTTTTCCCCTCACCGTGCCATTATCCCTGGCTCAAGCAGCACAATTTTAAGATGAATAGTCCAGACTGCCTTGACTGCAGTCACTGGGCAAAGGCATACCTTGCAGTGTGTAGTACTGACAGGAAGTCCAACATTGGAAGCTACCACAACTGTGAACGCCGAAGCCAACTCAATAGTGAATCCACTGCGGGAAGCATAAGAAAACACTTCACAATCACTCTTTGCATCAGCTCGGACTGATACCATGCAGCGTGCCAAAGTCTTACCCGTTTCTTCTTTCGACTGTTTTATCTCCAACTGATTTTTGTCATGTGAGTAAGTTAAGAGAACAAGAAAGGGCTGAATAAAGGGAATGGCACAGGCTAGTCATCTGCTGTACCTCGTCTGCACGGGTCATTGCATCAGAGACCTTCACTACTCTATGCTGCGGTGAATCGTGCCTAATTAGTAACTCAGTTAAGCACCAGCAGAGGTCAAGTGTGCATTAAAGACAAAAATTACTGTAATAAATACATACAGGTTTAATAGTCTGAAGCACACTGGGAAAGCCACTGTAGTCTTGCCATTTCCAAATGCACCTTCTAGCACGCTAATTAGGTCATCAAAAGAAAACTCTGCTGTCTGTTCATGCAGACCTCTATGCCTTAAACAAACTCAGTATTACAGGATTATCTTTTTTCCTTTCTCTCTTTTTCTTTCTTTTTCTCATGCTTTCTTTTTCTCCTTTTTCATTTATTTCTTTCATTTTTTTTAGAAAGACGGAGAAGTCGAAGCCAGGTTATCATTAAAATCAAAGCACAGCAAATCCAGCAAACTGCATTACGAACAAAATACTGGAGCAGCAATTTCTCAGATTGGCTCACACACGAAGTTCACACGACCACAATGACACCTGCAGACCTACCTTGATGGTGTGATTGGAGTGAGGTCTTTACCCATAGTCTGGATAACTCTTCTTCCCCAGACCCAGAGACCCACACAGATCCCAACACCTCCATAGAACAGCAGCCAGATGGGAGTCGATGCTTCCTGCATTACGGCACCTTGCTCATAGATAAGCCAGAGTGCCACGAGGGGACCGATGGCATTGCTGGAGAAACAGAAACGTGTCACCTGAGTTAGAAAAATGCAGACAGTTGCCCTGAAAGAAGTCTCTTGTTTTCTGCATGATTTTTCTTCATGGGCGCAGCACTACTCTGACTTGACCCTACAGGCAACACCCTTTCTCACTTGGAGAGAGTGCAGTAGGCTACTTATCATGTTGCTTTTTTGGTTGTCGCTTCATTACTGATAACTAGAGCAAGTCCTGAAAGGAATTTCTCTTTTAAAAGTTGTTTCCTGAAACGTCAGAATTAGTAGTACCTCATTATGCCTATTCTGTGACAAAAATCAGTATTTTCAGTACTGCACTGAAACTATCTCAAAATTTACCAATTCAAGAGCTGTGTATCTTTAAAATTCAAGTATCAAATTAGCTCTTTCTGTCAAAGAGGGGAAAATAATGAACAAAATTACCATCGCAGACAAGAATGTAGAAATATAATCTAATTTGACAGCCTGTAAAGTTTGAGATATGATCTGAGTGCAGCTGGGAAGGTGACTTAGTCATCTTCAAACGTGCTGTAGAGTGAGTTGGGACTGGATCAGAGAGGAGCCTTTGGTGATAGAGTGCTGGCATAAGCCCTTTTTGCTACCCTGCTGCTGCTGTCTGGAAAAACATTGGAAGTCTGCAACACTGAAGTCCCCACTCTTAATGCAGGGTAAGATATCTGATATTGGTGGCTGGAGTCAGACTTCTGACACTGTTTATTCTAAAAAAGCATCAAGTTTCTAGACAGAAACTTCTAGCTAGAAGAAAAACTTGAAAGCCAGTATCCAGTTACTTTAGAGGCTTAAATACTAAAAAGCAGATAAGAATTTCAACATCCCTTTTGTTTTCAGCTCTTTTACTAAACCAAGTAGCTGCTTGCCTTGCTAAGCAGCATTAATTCACCACCCAAAAAGCATAATTAGTGAAGCAGTGCTGTATTTATGTCTAAATAATCATGAGAAGAGCAGAACAAACCTGACCTGACCAATGTCATTCCGTGTACCTGAAAACCATCAGGGAAGCCCCCCTCTTTGTAAACCAATAGGAAAGCAGGTCACAGCAAGCACCGCAGGCAGGACTGCCAGCCATGCTTGCCCTGGAGCCAGGACCTGCTAAATTTAGTTCCTGGTTCCATTCCAAAGCACACAGATGGAGTAAGGGCCAGTCTTAATGTCAAATGTTGTGCAAACCAGGCCACTGTATATGCCAGTTAATAATTTCCTTGAATCCCATCTTTACCAGATTTGAGGTGCCAGGGCCTGAGTGGCAATTGCCAAGATACAAGGGTCTCCAGCAGTGCAAAGCTCAGCACCTCTAAGCAGCATGACCCCTTTCATCTGGCCCTTGAGAAATCGAGCTCTGAACCCTGAGAAGTGATCCTGAAGCAAAGTAATAGGGAAAAACTTTTGCCTTGTAAACACACACAGCAACATTCAAGCTGTGAGGGAAATGAAAATAGTTAAAAATGCCCCTTGATATAAAAAAGAATTAGTAATTCTTACAGATTTTGAGAAA
>VZTR01036778.1:0-10801 GCA_013400775.1 Chaetops frenatus
TCAGCCCGGCGGCGTGGGGTGCAGGAGGCTCCCCAGGCAGCTCCCCCCGGCGCTTGCCCCCGGCTCGGGCGGAGCAGCCCCTGCTCAGCACCATCCCGAATCTCCAGCGTAATAATTAGGAGATAAACAGGAAAGAGGAAAGGGGCAGATTTCATATTCTGCCCTGATCCTCCAGGGACAGATAAAAGCGGAGTGGGGCGACTCAAGGGGGCTTTTTTCCCACTTGTTTCTGCTGAATCAAACATTTTTCCTCCTGCTTAGAAGATTTCCTGACTCCCCCCATTCCCCCCGCTCCCACCTTAATGAGGTTTTGCTGTAAAAGTCTCCGAGCCTCAACCATGGACTTGAGTTAATCTCCAGGCACCTTCAAAGCCGGGTTGTTCCTGCCCCCCTCAGCCCCTCCTTCACCTCCATCTTTTTGAACTTCCCAGTTACAAAATTGCTGAGTTTCATGTGATGCTGCTTCTCCTGCCCCCGGCAGCGAGCACGGGGGGTCTCGGGACAGGCAGGGGCACATGGCAGGGACGCGGTCCTGAGGGCTGGGACAGGGATGTGGGATGGTCCCTCCAGGTGGAAAAGCCACCTGCCTTTGAGGGGAACCTCCGAAGTGGGGTGAAAAGGGGATATTTCGAGGTTTTGTTTTTATTTGGAATATTGTGGAAATACTGCAAAAAAAAATAGCCCATGGCTGTTGGGCCACCAACAGTGAGGCTGTGGGGACTGGTGACACTGGAGCATCACCCTGTGGGGCAGGCAGAGGATGTGGCAGGACGTGCAGGCAGGTGTTCCTTGGCTGCCAGGAGCATCCCCCCTCCAGGCCTCAGCTGGGGGTGACTCTGGGACCCCAGGCTGGGGCTGGTGGCAGAAAAATGGTGCTGGTCAAGGTCCTGTCCTGGCTGCCCACTCAGGGCTCTGCCAGGGGAACCAGCTGCTCCCTGGGGCAGGAGCTTGGAAGCTGCACAGCCCCTCGGTGGCATCCCTGCTGCCAGGAGAGATCCTGGTCCTCAGAGCACCCATTCATCCCTGCTGGGGGGCTCTGGGCAGCCCCCCCCTTGCCCATCACCTGTGTAGGTGCCCAGCCCTGGCCGCTGTGGGTCCAAAACATCGGGAATGGGAGAAGCGGGAGCTGACAGCACCTGAGCAGCTCGAGCGTTGGGTGCTGCCCTGTCCCACCCCTGCTGGAGCCACCGGACACCGCCGGGCTCCCTCCTCCTGCCCCCGGTGCCCCAGGCTGCCTGTGGTGCCCGTACCTGGGCGTCCCGTTCAGAGCAGATCTGGAGGCTTTAGTGCAAGTTAATCCCAGCAATCCCTTAATTCCAGGGACTGAAATAGGAAAGATCAGTAGGTTAGTGGGAAAAGCTCTTGGCCAAAGTTAACATGTTAATGCAGAGAGAAGGTGAGAGAAAGAGCAGGGGAGAGGAAAGTGCCCGGGAATCTGCTCTTGGCCCGCCCTGTGCCCGGGCTCTGGTCACTCTGCATCTCCCTGTTTTGGGGATGCCAAGAACTGGTGGCCCAGGAAGGGTTGGCAGCTCCCGGTCTGGTGCAATTTTGGGAAGGAAGGGGGGTTTTTCCCCTCTCACCAAACACCGCAAGCCCAGCGCTCGCGTCCCCGAGGCCATCCCGGGGTGTTAAATCCCTCTCTCCAGAGGCGAAAGGTTGCGCATTAGCGCCTGCACCGCTGAGCGGCCCTAATTAGGGCTTGGCAGGCGCCCGCCTTGGCCCCGTAAGCACCTTTTTGGCTGCTGCTCTGGAAAAAGCCGTGCCGGAGGGCTTAGCTTTTAATACAGCCAAAGCCCAGGTGAGCCACCCACCGCTGCCCAGCGCCGACGGGCCGGTCCCAGCCCTGGCTGAGGGGCTCAGCTCTGCTGATGGGTTCCAGCTCCAGCTGTGGCCTCCGGGGGTTTCACCTGGTGGCCCCACACAAGACCCCCGGCCCTGCAGTGCCGCCGCTGCTGCTGGTATATCCCAGCTGGAACATCCCAGGGCCTTTCCCTGCATCCCCAGCCGCTCTCCCTTGGGGTTGGGTGCTTTGGGGCAATAATATCGCTATGGGAGCAGTTTCCTTAAATCCATCTTTGTTACCACAAGCAGCTTAGCACCAGAAACTCTCTTCCTCTCTGTTCTTTTAATACGATCCCGGCTTAGCAAAGCCCCGGGCTTAGCCACTGCCCCTGCAGTGCAAGTGAGGAGAGGAGAATTAAATAATATGAAAGGAGAAAACAAAGGGCTCTGCCTGATTTAAGCAGCTGGTGGGGGGCTGGCAGCAGCCCAGCCCTGCCTCGGGGGAGCCGCTGGGGTTACCTGAGGAGGGGGATGCTCGGTGGGATGATACAGGGTGGAGCCCCTCTGGGATGCCTCGTTTTTACAGGTCAGTGGGTCAGAGATGCTCTGATACTCTCAGCCATTGCTCCTGCTGGCAGATCCCAAGGGAGACAAGGAACTTCAAATACCTCACCATGGTTCCGGGTGGCAAATATTCTCATTTCCGTTTTTCCGTGTTGGGCTCTGCCAGAACCAGTGAACGGCTCGGGAGAACTCAGTGCCCTTTGCAGAGGCAGCATCACACCAAGACATGGGCCTTCCCCACATTTCCCACCCCACCAGACAGGGATGGTGCTCCCTGGCTGCCGGGCAGACCCTGCTCTCGCTCTGTGCTGACGGGCTCGGGGTTCCTGCTCATCCCTGGCTCCCAGCTGGCTCCCATGGCTGCCACCGTGGCTCACCTTGGACTCCGCTCCCGGCACAGCCCAGTGCCCGGCTGGGTTGCTGGGGAGACGGGCTGGTTTATTTACCATCGGGGCTGCGATAAGGAGTGTGAAAGGAGAGGAGGAGCACATGGTGTCCAATGTGCCTGACCCACTTTTCCATCGCCCGGGCATTGCTCGCCCTCGGCGATTGGATTGCAGCGGCTGCGGAGCCGCCAGGGCTTGGGGCGTCCTTCCTTCCGAACCCCGATCGCTGGGGGTCTTTCGGGAACAGAGGATTCCCCGGGCAGCGGGAGCGGCCGCCGAGGCGGCGCGATGGGGATGGAAACCCGCGTGGGAGCTCTGCGGGGCCGCTCCCCGCGCCCGTCCTTGGCCGTGGTGGCGGCGCGGCCCCCGGCGGCGCTGGCACAGTGGCCCAGATCTGCCATTCCGCATGGCTGCCCCGGCTGTCCCCGGGGCCGGGCGCCGGCAGGCAGGGCGCTCGCTCGGCGCCTCGCCCGCCCGCCCGCTAATCCGACATGACTCTTCCATTAGAGACGAGATGCCGCCAAAGAGCTTTTCGGTGTAGGAATTAACTCCTTCTCCCACCCCGCAGCTCCCTGACCTGCAGCGTCGGCTCTGGCTCCGTTGCCCGCGTGGCCTGGGGTCTGCGGGGTAGGGGGAGTCCCCCCGTTGTCACCCCCAGCCTGGTGGTGGGGCTGGTTCCCCGGGGTCGTGGCTAATCCCTTACCTCTGCATCTCCCATCCTCCTCCTCTGAGGATGCGGGACGCGAGCAGAGACCCAGCATTGAGGTGGCAGAGGGTGCCAAAGAGGGGCTCCATGGACCCCCTGGGTGGCAGGAGGGGACCCAGCCCAGTCCTGTCCCTGGTTGCAGCACAGCCGCTTCCCTCATTGATCTTCTCTTGTTGTTAATTATCGGCTCCAATCGAGCCTGATCAGAGCCACGGCTCCCTGCAGAGGCCTTGTAGTGGTTTTGGCCATTCCTCCCCTGCCCTGAGGTGCTGGGGCTGCTGGGGAGCAGATGGGACCCAAAGGAGAATTTGGGGAGGTGGGGGCAGGTGGGATTTGGGGTGCATGTCCTGGCCAGGGGCTGCTCCCTAAGCAGGGGGACCTGAAACACGGTGAGGACTGAAGGAGGGGAAGAGCCCAAGCCAGGGGCCAGCACATGAACCCCTGAATGACACAAATGTCCCAGAGCAGAGGTGCCAGCAATCTCACATGTGACACTGGGGGACAGCAACGGTGGCAACCACCTTCCCACACTGGGGCAGAGCTGTCCCCTCATGTCCCTGCACCCCAGGAGCCATTCAGGGGAAGTTACAGCAGTCCCCAGTCCCCTGCTCCAAGGACAAGGCCCAGCATCCTTCCAGAAGGGAAGCAAAGCAGATCCTGCCTGGTGCTGAGCCCAGGGGAAACACTCACACTCTGCCCCTTCGTGCCACTCTGTTGGGTGAAGAGAAGGATGGGCACTCGTGTCCCTTGGCCATCCTTCCCATCAGTGTGCTCAGGGCTGGGATCTGTCCCTGGATGGAGTCAGGAACCCACTGATATCCCGTTCTCTTGCCTGTGGTCCTGGAAAATACCCTGGACAGAGGGCTTATCCCCAGGATACAGAGGGGAAACTGAGGCACGGAGTAAGGAGGCGGCATGCACCGTGATGGGCTCTGCGGAGGCGGTGACTCTGGGGCATCATTGGAACCACGAGGGTGCTTGAGCCCTGTCCCTGCCATGGTGGGCTCTGCTACCCTCTGGCCTCCAGCTAAGGGGACTTCAGAAGCAGCCACCCCCCAGCAGCCCCCCAAAGCAGCTGCAGAGCAGGCAGGGAGTGCTCAGAAAGGGCCCCAAGGGCACCGGAGAGGGGCTGGGGAAGGGGCTGCTCTCACCTGATGTTCTCACAGTCTGCAGAGATCGCTGATGTTCTCACGATCACCTCCCCCAGCACGGTGGTGTCACTGGTCTGGGGATCTTTTGCCATCCTGGGCTGGGTCGATTCAGGTCAGGACCCTGTGTAACGCTGGCTGTGAGCACCTGATTCACAGTGGGGATGTCCCAATGGAGACCTGACCTGGATCCTGGCCACCTGTGTGACCGTCACCTCCTGTGCCACTCCATGGCTCTGGGACAAGGGCCTCTAGCAATGGAACAACCCTGCAACAGCCAGAGAGAACAGGACTGGGGGAGCTGCTGTCCCCATCCCTCATAGTGACACCAGGACAGCCAAGCGCAGAGGGGACACTTGAGGCACCTCTGTGGTGCTCTGAGACTCAGAGTGGGGGACATCCACCAAAGCCAGTTTGGGAGGTCACCCTGGAGACCCACAGCCTGGCACCCGGGGTCTCCTCATCCCCCCCAGAGCAGAGAGATGCCCAAAAAGGCACCACCTCTCCTCCCACCCTGGGCAGGGGCCAAAGCATGCACCGATTATTTTTGAGGGACTCTTTGGCTGCAAGTCAGGGCGTCAGCACTCTTCCTTCACACTGGATAGCTCAGACTCCATGGCAGGGTGGGGCTGCGGTGACAGGGGATGAAACCATCCCCAAAATCCCAGTGCAGAGCTTCCCATGCAATATTCAGGCTGCTCTGCACAATTCCCGCCTTACTGCTATCGAAATCACCATGAATATTGCAGGTGGGCATTAAAGTTTCAGGGCTGCCATGTTTCAGGACACTGTAACCATGGGAAGTCCCTCTGCTGGGATATGCCACAACTTCACCAGGCTCCAGTGACCTCCTTCACTCTGGTTTACCCCAAAAACTGGTGGTGGTGATCAAGGCTGGGTCCTTAAAGTGCTACAAGAGCAAACCAACACCAAGCTCCTCGCTGTGTCCCTGGAATGGATTGTCACAGTCAAGTGAAGAGTGGCAGGAGGTCCTGCAGGACTGGGGAAAAGCAGAGATCATGGTCACCCCAGCCCAAGGCTTGCCCATGGTCCCCGCTGCCCTGACAGCAGTGTGGTCCCACTCCTTTGTGGCTCTTCCAGGCATGGGAAGAACTCCCTGAGCATCTCGGAGGGTTTCATCCTCCATGCCATGAGCTTTCCAGGTCAGTCCCCACCAGAAGGGACCATTCCCTTCTCATCCGCCTGCTCTCATAACTTGGCCCTTCCCGTGTTTATATAACAGCGACATCTCCTGCGGACTGGGGAGAGAATTGGCTGGGGAGAAATAATGAGGATAATTCAAGTCATTTGGGAAGATGAGGTTTTCGAGGTGCCCAGCGTCTTCCACCTTTTACATGTTGTCTCTAATCATCCGCAATCTCGGATGGCCATTGATGGAGCTCGTTGCTGTGGTGACGGATGAATAGCCCTGGGATTGTACCATGCCAAAAAAGTGCTGTCCTTTCCATCAAAACAACAACAACAACAAAAATATCATTTTGTTCAGGAAATTAAGCAGTTTGCAACCAAATAGCAGTGTCTGAAAAGGCTCCTGCCTCCGTCCCTTCCTCCCAGCTCCCGCGGCTGTGCTGGGTTTGTCAGGAACATGCCCAGCACCCTGGAGGATCCTTTGTGTGCGCCAGACAAGGAGAAGGTGGTAATTGCAAGGGGGTTTCTAACCCACTGAGCTTTTTAAAAGGATTTGATGCCCCCCTACACCTCTCTGCTGGCCCAGATGTGTGTCACACAGGCAGGGAGCGCAGGCCCGGGGGCTGCTGCAGCACTAGGTTAATGTGTTAGCTGTGCACGGCCGGAATCCAGGGGACAGGGAAGTGTGGATGACCAGTGACCAGGCAGGGTGTCGGAGCTCAGGTCCTGCTCGTTCCCCAGGGAAGCAGCAATTCTCAGTGGTGAGAGCCAGCATGGGGCTCCTGAGCTGCAGAGAAGCGTGTCCAAGGCCAGACAAGGAGCACAGGGCTCCTGCCATTGTCAGCCTCCGTGGTTTTCCATATAAACTCCCTCCCAGGCAATAAGACCAGATCCCAGTTTTCCTTCCTCCCCAGATGCTCAGGAAGCATCTCCTGGGGTGGCTGCTGGAGATGCTGCTTTTGAGCTGTGCCATGGGATATGGGTAGCCCAGCCCTTGGGGACAAGGCTGCCAGGCTGGCAAAGGGAGGTTTTGGGGTCTGCCCAAGCAGGGATTGACCCTGACTTTGGGTTTGACCCTCCCAGTGCTGGAACCACACTGCCAACTCTCAAGCTGTACATTGCAGGTGTTTGTATAATGCCAGACTAGCTTGAGTTGGGAGGAACCTTAAAGTTCATCCAGTCCCACCCACTGCCATGGGCAGGGACACCTCCCACTGTCCCAGAGTGCTCCAAGCCCTGTCCAACCTGGCCTCGGACACTTCCAGGGATGCAGGGGCAGCCACAGCTGCTCTGGGCACTCATGCCAGTGCCACAGGATCACTGTGGTGTGACACAGTGTATGGCCCATGTGTAACCCCTGTTACTGCTCCGGGCTGCATTTTGAGCCAGGGGTCTGGTCCCTGCTGGCATCTTCGGTGCTCCCAAACACCACCCACCAGGGATGGAATCATAGAATCAAAATTCCGAAATATTCTGAGTGGGAAAAGACTAACAAGGATCATCAGTCCAGCCCCTGGCCCTGCCCAGACACCCCAACAATCCCACCCTGTGCATCCCTGAGAGCGGTGTCCAAACGCTCCTGGAGCTCTGGCAGCCTCGGGGCCGGGACCATTCCCTGGGGAGCCTGGGCAGTGCCCCAGCACCCTCGGGGGGAAGAACATTTCCCTGAGATCCGTCCCAAGCCCTGACACAGCTCCAGCCCTTCCTGGGCTCCTGTCCCTGTCCCAGAGCAGAGCTCAGCCCCTGCCCCTCCGCCTCCCCTCGGGAGGAGCTGCAGCCCCCGAGGAGCCTCCCCTCAGTCTCCTCTGCTCCAGCTGAACAAACTGAATGACAGGGATGGGGTAATTCGGAGCTGTGACTCCAACATCCATCCTGCAAGAGTGTAAGAAGCCAAAAGCATCCATAGGGCCAGTGCCCAGCTGGCAGCCTGGGAGAGCCTTGGGGCGCAGCAGGATTGGAACCAGACCCCACACCTTGGGACTGTGGGAAGGAGGAGAGAGAAGGAGGGATGGGCACACGGAGAGAAAACATTTTAGACTACCTGAGGAGGAGAAATGAGCTAAGCTCCCACAGCTCCAGCCCCTCGTCGGGCAAAAGCCCCGGGCAGTGCTTTGCCAGCCGTCCCCAGCGCCCTCCACCCTCCCTGGGCTCAGCGAGAGCCAGATGGAGGCACATCTTGGCTGCACGGAGAACGAGGCAGCGAAGCGGGCTGGGGAGATTAACTCCGCGGGGAAAACAAGCTCAGCAGACGCCGCGGAGCTCAGGACCCCGTGTGGGAGCACACGCGTGTGCTTCGAGCACACACGGACACACGTACAGAGAGAACGAGGCACTTGCATGTATTTGTGTATTTGTGTGCGTTTGACAGAGCTGCTGAGCCCGCGCCTCGCCTCGGAGGGGCAGTCGGGTATTGGCGATGTCGCCTCATCCTTTAATTGCTCTGCTTTGATAACAGTGATAATTGGCTGGAAATCGATACTGTTTTGCTCCTGTTTCTCCCATCCTGTCTCACCCAGCCTTCCCTCCCTTCCTGGACGCCGTCGTGCTCTCTTTAGTGGGTGACATTTAAAGGCTCTGCCACAGCCATTAGATAACCCAGGCGGAGAAGATGCTGTGGAGAGGGCTGATGCCGGCAGGGATGGAGGCAGCTCCCCTCTCCTCTCCCACGGCTCAAGGACAGATGGAGATGATGCTCCAGCAACATGTGGGAGTCACAGAGGAGGGGGATCGGCTGATCTGGGGGTGAGGGGAGAGTGGAGGAGGGAAGGGACAAACCCAGGCTGTGTCGGCCAGAAACTCCCTCCGGCTTTGGCTCTGAAAATTGTGCCAGAGCATCACGGGAAAATGTATATTAATATCACACTGCCTGGCCTGCCCTGCTCTGCGTGCCCCCCGCCTCTCCAGCAGGGTGTCCTCAGCTCCTGCAACGCTGCCCCGGCCACAGGTGGGATCTCAGAGCCCCCAAGGTCAGGGACCTCCCCATCCCCTTGCAACTGCCCTCACAGAGCAGCCCCTGTGCTCCACCTGCCCGGCCGGGGCTGCTGGGGCTTTGTCCCTCCGAAAGGTGCCCTGATCCCCGAAGCTGAAGGGCCTGGGGAGCAGGACAGCAGCACCAGAGGGTGCATGGGGAGCCCCAGGAGCCAGGGGCACATTGGGCTGGAACTGGCAGCCCCTGGGTCCCTGGTCTGCAATAGCCAAGGGACCCTCAATAGCCAAGGGAGCCTTGTTAGCTGAGCGACCCTCACTAACAAAGTAGGGTCCAGGGACCCTCTCTGTAGGGCTGGCTGAAGCATGGGGCTAGCAGGGCTGCAGGTGGAGGTGTGTGAGTTATCTGTGCCCTCACCTTCCTTGGACATCTCTGTGTCCACCCCCCCGGTTACCCGTGCACACATCTTCCCTGGTTACTCATGCACACACCTGCCCAGGGTACCTGTGCACTCGCCATCCCGGGTATCTGTGCTTTCACTTTCCCCAAGTACCTGTGCACCCACCATCCCTGTGTACCTGTGTGCCCACTCTCTGTGGGTAGCTGTGCACTCACCATCCCTGGGTACTTGTGCACTCATCATCCCTGGGTATCTGTGCTTTCACCTTCCCCAGGTACCTTCTGCACCCTCCATCCCTATGTAGCTGAGCACCCACCGTCCCCGTACACCCACCCTCTGTGGGTACCTGTGCACTCACCATGCCGGGCGAGTGTTTTCACCTTGCCCAGGTACCCGCACCTACCTTTTCTGTACTCCCACCTTCTTTGGGTCCCGCGCCCACGTCCGTGGGTTCCTGGTGCCACCTGGTGGCGCGTGGTGGGAGCCACGGAAATGTCCCAACCTTTGCGCTGCCCCAAAGGCTCCCCCAAGGGCACCCCGAGAGCGGAGTCCGGCCCGCGCCTCTCCTCAAACCAAAAGCTGGGCCGAACCCCGCGCCCCCAGCCCGCCGGAGTTCAGGGCTGAGGGCAAAGCTTTGTAGTGTCCCTGGGCAGGAGGTGGTGGGGAGGCTTCTGAAAACAGCTTGGCCGTGGCTTCCCGGGGGTTTTGCTCCTCGGTGTTCCCCAGCCACAGCATAGCTGGAAGTAAGGGTTTTCTCCTGCGGGCTCTGCCCCGGGGGACCCCACGGCGATGGCAGTGGAGAGGACTGGATCCCCGGCATGGGCTTGGAGGAGAGTCCTGGACCCCCGGCACGGACACACGGGCTCACAGGGTAGTCCTGGATCCAGGACTGGGCACACGAGCTCAAAAGTGAATCGGCCCCATGACCAGCTGGGCCACCTGAGCAAAGCTTTGATCGAATGAACCCCCACATCATCCAGTGCTTGGTGAAGAGCAGCAGGAATAGTTTGTAGCCAGGAACCCCTTCCAGCTGGAGACCCCTGGAGTATCCCACCCATCCACACTATAGATGGTGTACGGCCCCAGATCCCAAAGCTGGGGGTCCAAGCCCCTCTCCTACCGCTGGGGTAGAGCCGGCTGCATGCTGGCCTTAGGGATGGGGTCGGGGCAGAGAGCCGTCCACACTCTCCCCCAGCACTTACAGCCGTGCTCCCAGTCCTCTGCTCTACAGCTGAAGCCCCTGCAGTGTCCCAGCCTTTACAGTCATGGAACATCTGTGTCCCACCCACTATGGCTTGAGGGACAAGGGTGTCACCCCCTTCCTACAGCCTGGGGCTGATTGTGACCCAGTCTCTGCAGTGGGGGCTCGCAGATCCCTCTCTCTACAGGGGAGTCTGGCTGTGTGCCACCCGATAGACCCACATGAGGGTCTCAGCCCCCTCAGCTATAGATGGGGCACACCTATAACCCCGCCCCTAGAGCCGAGGGGGTCAGAGCTCCCTTCCCTGCAGTCAGGGCACACCTATACCCCAGTACCTGTAACTGGGGGGGGTGGGGGGTGTCACAGCCCTGTCTATTGCTGAAGCACACCTGTACCCCAGCCAGCCCCCTCCCCTGCGGCCGGGGCAGGGAGGTGTCACAGCCCTCTCCGCTATTCCCAGAGCACAGCTCTACTCTTGTTCTCACAGCCAGGGGGGTTGCAGCCCCCTCCCCTATTGCTGGAGCACACCCACACGCCAG
>VZTR01037305.1:0-11040 GCA_013400775.1 Chaetops frenatus
ACTTCCAGTTTTTCTTTTTTTCTTTGTTTTCTGCTAAGGGGAGGGGGAAGCTTCGAGGAGGCTCAGGCAGAGACAAAAGACAAGATTTGTCTTCAAATAGCAGCACTTAAATGCTAAGCCCCAACCACGGCAGGTGTTTCAATCCCTGATGAGCAGGTGCAGCAAACTGGCTATTGGGTCTTGCAATGCCCTCCAGCCAGATTAGACCGTTCATTCATGGAAAGAAAAGGAATGTGCAAAGCCACCGGGGATCTGGCCAAACGCTGGGTGACTCTCAAGCCCGCCAAGCTCTGGAAGTGCCCAAGGCCAAAACACTGGGAGCCTCCACTCTCAGTGCCTGCCTTGCATCTGTTGCTCTGTCCCCCGGAGTGGGCCCGGCATGGCGCCTGCCACCACCCTGAGCCTGCGCCAGGCGTGGCCTCATCCGGCACACCGTCCCTTGCCAGCACTGCCCAGGTCTCCTCCTGTCCTGGGGAGGGAAACCTGGGCAGAGGGCAACGAAGGAGGCATTGCAGGGGTGCCCTCTCTCCCCCTTTGGGGATGAGGGAGGGTAGCTGAGAGACCCAGAGCGTACCGCTGCCCCATGGTGGGGTGTGTGGGCAGGAGGAGGAGCTGCGCTGCTGGCACAGGCAGCAAGGGTGTGTGCAGGGCTGCGCACACAGCACGGGCTCAGCCTCTGCAGCTTGTGCATCTGGCTTCACCGGGAAGTTTAAAGGCTGAGAATTTCTCTTGATTTACTTCAAGCCTACGGTTTAAACTGGAAAAGCATCATGCCAGTGAGTGAGGCCCTCAAGGCACCCCCTGATACATGGGCAGATACATGTCAGGCAGGGTGACATGGGGAGAGGGCCTCCTCATCAGGCAGCTGGGCACCACACCCCATTAGGCTGTGCCTGTGTGGGACGGCGGCCATGGGGGAGACACGTGTTTCTCCTAAAGCACTGCAATATGTGAAACAGCTGAGTGCTGCCTGTGTGGGGCGGCCTTGCCGCCAGCAGCTGGCTTAACCCACACAACTTCACGGCTGCCAGTGAAGGGGCAGTGTGCCACATGCATTCCTTGGGGGACACAGTGCCCCTGCCCAGCCTGGGGGACCTGCTGGGTGAGTATCACTCCACGTAGGGCAGGCTGCTCTTGGCCATCCCTATGGGTCACACCTTTCACCTCTTTACCTCTTCCTCAGCCACACACAGCCTTCTCTTTTCCCACTTCTGTTTCCCCAAAAATGAGACAACAGCAGGTGTGTTTGAGGCAGACCCCACACTCTTGGATTTTTCATTTGTGGATGGGATATATTGTAGCCCAAAAGCCAGCAAAGAAATCGTATGTACTGACAAAGGGCAGGCTTCTTCTACCTCCTGCTTATTAACTCCACAACTACCATTAAAACAGACACCTCATTAACGGCTTGTAATGAGCACCAATAAAGCATGTGCTGGTAAATAATAAATACATGTGGTTATTTGAGATGGCAATTACAAGTGTAGCTGATGTTGGATGACTCAGTTCTGGAATATTATGGTTGGGCAGGATTGCACCAGCTAGTCACAGCTTGGTAACAAGGAGCTGGCAGATTGACCAGGCCTTCCTCCCCCTTGGAGGGTGCTGCCTGCTTTCCTTCCATTCTCACAGGCAGCTCAGTAAGTGTGATAAAGAGCATATTCTCTGATGCATATTTGTGCAGAAAATATCTTACTGCCTGTAACAGTGCTAACATATACTTGTAGAAATAATTTCTGTAAAGAGACAAGCTATATGGCCAGGATCTGGGAAAGCTCTTAGGAGCATGATGAATTTTAAGCACCACTTGCTCCATTGGAATGGGTATAGATGTAGGTGGAGTGTAGGTGTTTGTGGAATAGTCTGAGAGTTCAGAAACACTTTGCAAAGCATGAATTATGGTTCTGAACCGTTACATAGGTATGTGAGGGTTCGGAAAAAAAAATGGTGCTACTTGTTCAAAGAAAGAAAGGAACCTGAGGAACTAAAAAACCAGTTATCTGACTGACAAGTAAGTGCTAAATAACCCTTTAAAGGGTCTAAACAACTGCAGTTTTGTGAGGCTGGCTCATCAAAGAAAGTCTTAAAAAAATTAATCATGGGCAAAGTAACCTGCTTTATTCCCTCACAAAAAAGGGGCAGGAGACAAAGATCACTGGTTATTCCTGCAGCTGCCCCCTCAGACTGACCCCCAAGAATGGATGACATCCGAGGAGACTGGGAGGGCATGGGGCAGGGACATTTCAGGTTGGCATAAATGGCACAGCAGTGATTTTACTCTGCAATAATAATAAGCATTAGGGGAGAGAGGAAAGGGAAGATCAACAAGTTTTCATAATGCAAACATACATCCCAGTCTGGCAGCAATGCATCACAGCCATCCTCTCTCAGGCTCTTTGGGTGGGCATGTTTACAGCACAGAGTGCAGAGCACTAGCAGGGGCATGAGGAAAGCATCACAGCTGCAGCAAAGAAAAGTTTGGTTAGACCTCCTGAGTTCATCAGAGCATTCGTGATTTTGAGAGGCAAATGACACCTATCTACAGCAGGCAACCCCTTGTACACATAGGGTATGGCAGAGTGTGGTCCTCCCCGTGTCCTGTGTACACCAGCATCACCAAACATGCAGTCCTGATCTGCTGGCTCTTTTTCTGTCTTGATATGTGGTCTAATGCACATCTCAAAGAAAACTTTTCAAACAAGATGCCCTGTATATCCCCAACTTTTAATACTGCTTCTGATAGTAATGAATGAATGGTGCAAAGTGTCATGTTTCCCCTTGATTTTTCAGGTTCAGTGTCTCATGATTTACATTTTGGAGGCATCTTTATCATGTTTCTCACCCCTTTTACCCTGCACAGCCTTTCATCTCTAATAAACTTCAGTAGCATCAAGTAACTCTACCCCAAGGAGGACCCCGAGGCAGATGAATACTCTGTTGTGTATCTACAACATGCTGGCAGGCTGCAGGTTCAGGCACATGATGCTATGTGTCATTTTGCACAACCAAAATGTAGCTGCTGGGAGTGAGCGCGGGCTTTTATGCGGCTGGCTTGAATACTTTCAGGCTGCTTCCTTGCAAGCATTTCTGTACCTCCAAAGCACTGTGTCTAGAAAGTGAGACCTAAGAAACCTGGGGCTTGAAAAATCCTGAGACACTATCACTTTCACTGCCAGTTCTGCAAATGCCTCCTTTGATATGTTCCAGACGGATGCATTATTTGTGCTGTAATTTGGCATGGATTTTGCTCCCCTATTTGTGTAGTGTGCCAGGTGCCTTGCTGTTCATGAACCCAACCCCACTGCTACTAAGGAGCCAGGAAAGCAAACAAGCAGTGGTGACAAGTCAGTGGTACAAAACGCACTCATCTCTGAAGGCCAGCAGTGAGGGCAGGGGCGTAAGGCATGAGCTAATACCCGAATGGCAGCCAAGAGGTTGAATGTGCCTTCTCATTTCCTCTACTTCAGGAGGTTAAAGGTGGGCCTTTCATGTTCCTTAAGTGTAGCTTCAGTTTTGATGACTCAAACTAATCACACATGGTTGGACACCTATATTTATAGTATATTGTGCCTCCTGGTAGCTCTCCCACCACCGTGGAACTCTCTACTCTTTTAAGGAGGAGCTGGGAGTTATCAGCTAGCTGAAATTAATTTTGAATTGTATTCTAATTTCAAATGTTTCATCCTTTTTTCCCCATGTCTTACTTGCCACGAGCCCATGATTGCTTGTTTCCTTACCTAGCATGCCCCCCTCACTCGCATGCTGTCCCCAGCTCGTTTGGCAGCAAGCTCTGCAGACACAGGACGTGTCCAAGTCCTCCTCCCAGCTCTCCCAGTAACCTTTGCAGGAAGAAGTTTCCCATTAAATGTGAGGTGTTAACTGTTCTCCTGCCTACATATTCCAAGATGTTTCCTGCTCATATTTCAGGAGCGGTCTGCAATGTTCCAACCCCCACTGGGGCCGTTCTGTCAGTCCAAGCATTTAATTAGCTAATTACAACCTGCTGACATGAATACACAGAATATGGTGTTCGAAGAGCAATTTTTTTTTCAATTCATTTATTATTAACCCCCAGTAAACATCTGATATGCTCTTCCCCGAGGGGACAGAGTGGTAATTGGTCCCTTGAACACTGAGTTCCCTTTCTAATCTGCCTGAGCTGGAGCCGAGTGTCACCATCTGTCAGTGTTTGCATATACAGCCCACTGCGCGTTTCACGTGGTGAAAGGGGAGAAAGAGAAAAAGGAAGCAGGAAAATCTCAGGGAAGGATTTTGAATGTAGCCAGGTCCCAGCTCCTCTGCCTGTCACTCACCGCTCGCACATCTGCACCCGTCCCGGCAGGCGGTGCAGAGGGCCCAGATGAAATGCCCTGCCCAGGGTGCTGCACTAATTGGGCTGGCTGTCGCTAGCCCTGCTTTCTTCCCTGCTTCATCAGGCATCTGTATCATGGCTGAGGTAGTGGTGGAAATTACTCTCCCCTCCAGCATTCTGACCAAAGTGCCACAAAGCAGCAATAGCTGGGCTATGTTTTTGGAGGGGACAAGGATGCCTCACAAATACAAAATGGTATGGGCACCTAATCCTGGGTGAAGCATCTTACCTAGAGACACTCTGGTGAGCACAAATCTACCAAATGAGGCTTGGCTGGTCGACTCAGTGCTACTAAAGGAAAGAAACTGATCTTTGAGTTAAAACAACTCCTACAGGTCCCCTTGGTGCAGTTCCATTTGGAGTTGTTGGCAGTGTGTGTCAGGATGGAGACAATCCCTGCTCCAAAGAGCCAGGAAGGGCATGGGCAGCAGCAGGGGATTGGAAAGTGGGAGCAAGCAGCAGGGGGGTCACAGCAGGGCAGGGTGGCGGCTGCAGTGTGCCCAATGTGCACAGCTCAGCTTTCCCCTCCAGCTCAGATGCCTTATCCCCACCCACACAAAACTTCCTCCCCAACAGTATCAGAAAGGCTTAAACCTAAATATTCAAAATATTCTTAAACCTATATTCTTAAACACCTAAATATTGACATAAAAACCCCAGCTATTCAGAAATCTTTCAGAAGACTTCTTTATGGTATTTTAAAGCATCTAGACATCAAGGGTATCCATGCAGCTCCAGTACCTTCTTTCTATGAATGCAGCACCTGATTTGTGTGACTGCAGCCAAAAGGTAGTAAATGCTAAAAAATATCTAGAAAAAACAAGATTTTAGACTTTGTGCCCATAGAGGCACTTCTGCTTAATATGATTAGGAGTCTCCCCAGTGGATGCTTTGTTTGCAGTATTTTCACAGTGGTACATATCAGAGTCCACAGTTAGACAGAAAAGGCAAGGTGGAAACATAGAAAGAGGCCGGTGAATATGGGAAAACAAAGGGGTAAGGGAATTTCTGTTATAAGTAACAAAAACTAGCTTGTAGTCTCATCAACTGTTTTCAAGATATCAACAACAAAAATACACATCGGTCTTCGAATTTATGAAAAGATAATTTGCCCATATTGGAGGAAAAAGCAGCAGAATTCAGAGGAAACAGAAAAATAAATAAAAAAATAAATGAGAAACAGAAATAAAATTTGTGTCAAGGGGGAATGGGGGAACACCAAGTACCTTGAGCTAGTTGGTTTAAAGGCAGATGACTGTAGACAATTTGCCTCTGTGCCACTCTGCACAGATGGGGAGAGCTGGTGGCTATCCAGAACATGCCCTGTAGGAGTGAATCAAGCATGGGCAGATAACATCACTGAGCCTAAGATCCACATGTTCAACCCTTGGAGGAGAAAAAAACTTACAGTGCAGCGGCTTGGTGGTTTAGACAGAGACTAACTTCTGGCTAGACTTCTTTGGCTCCAGAAATTGATGTTATCAGTACTCTGGCTCTGACTCCAGCATGGCTTTTTTGTATGTGCACATAGCAGTGAACCCATCACAAAGCCAGTTAATAGCACTCTCTACAGCTATGTATCAATTTCTAAATATTTTTGATATAAAGCATATGAAAAAGTTTCTGCTTTAAGAGACCTTGAGGAATCCTAGTTCTTTAGAGAGCCTTGACTTGCAGTTCAGGTATAAATCAGTGATATTTTGTCATCCTGAAAGATCATTCAAAGGTGCTAAGGCAAAAAACCTTTGCTATATGCAGATCTGAATCAGCAGGCCAGAAGTGTTGGGTTTACAGACTTCGCCTCAGCCTTTAGAACTGGGAACCAAGCATGAACTTCATCTTACTTCAGAGACATTTGGTTGTTGGGTCTGGTTCCTCTCCTCTTGCAAAAGAAAGGTTCCATGCTGATACAGTACTTTTTGTGTGTGGTCCAGTACACCAAAGGTTTGTGCCTGTCTCCTTCTGGCAAATGTTTTCTCTCCAGGTCCCAGGTGGATGGATGGAATGAGCCTCAGCAAGCAGGCTGACTGCAGCATTTCCTGAAAGGAACCCTGTAGCATTTTCAGGTGTCAGGGCATCCTCATGCATACATCTGCAGGTGCCCATTTTGCTCTCCAGCAGGGCCTGATAGGACAGGGAAGGGAGGGGAGCTGAATGTTTCTGCCTTGAGGGGGGTATCATGACTCTAACAGAAAGCTCCTGCTGGTGATGCTCCAGAAAATAGCTGCTTTTGATAATTCACCTAAAGCTGCCCAGGTTGTGGAGGCATCCCTGACACAGCTCCGAGGCCCAGCTGCTGCTCTTCCCTATGTGCAGCTTCCCTGGTACCTTGACCACCCTCAAAGCAAGGCTCAGGCAGGAACCAGACACTTTCAGCTCACAGTTTTAAGCCTTCCTTCCATGGATAGGGGATGTCCATGCACAATACTGGTTGTTCTGGATGAGCACAGGACAGGGCCATTGTCATGGGCCTTGGCACATTTGTGTTAAGCAGGTTTTGGGTAGATGCCATGTGCAGATGGATATAGAGCATTTCAGCTGTTTCCTTGTTGTTTGCTGCAACAAAAGGACACAATAATTTCACTGAACCCTGCTGATAGTGCACAAAGTGTTTCTCTTCTCTATTAGCTGCCCTGGCTTTTTTGTCTGCCTTTTATATTCTTTTATATTTTTTACTTTAATGTGGTATTATTCAAACAGGTCGGCTACTGACAACTGAGATCATGATGGCAAAGACAGTTTAAAAAAATATCATGAATTAATTATTTTCTCCCATGGCTGGCTGTATCACTTATCAGGCCTTCAATGGGAGCACTGGCCCAGCTCCCTTACCACGTGCACACTAATGGCTTGCTCCTCTATTATCCCTTTTGATCAGACACAGGTGGACAACAAGCCCTCTTCCTTGTCTGTTGAAAAAGGTGCACACTGTTGTCAGGGTGATTATATCTAATTACATCCCAGTTAATTATCAGACCTGAATAATTATGGCAGAGCTCCTCTCCTCCGGAGATAGGTGCATCTTCCAGATGTCATACTACGGTCTTCACAGGGCAATTTCCCAAGACCTTTTGTTGGGATGTGCTGGCTGTAGGAAGGGGCTGCGGGGGAACTGTTGAGACCCATTAGGGACCAAACAGTCCAGTGGTCTTCCCTTGCCCTCCCTGAACTCACAGCTAACTGGGCTGAGTTGCTTTCTGTCATGATGGTAACAGAGTCCTCATTCCCTGCCCTGCTGCACCACTGGGGTCGAGGAGGTAGAGAAAAATCAGGAGTGAAATTGAGACTGGGATGAAGTGAGGGGTATGGGGGAAGAGGTTTTAAGATTTTATTTCTCTTTATCCTACTCTGATTTGTTTGGTACTAAATTAACTTCCCCAAGTGGAGTCGGTTTTGCCCATGACAGTAACCGGTGAGTGATCTCTCCCCACACTTATCTTGACTGAGGGGCCTTTTGTTACATTTTCTGTCACCTGCCTGCCTTAGTAGGGAGAAGTGGCTTTGGTGGACACCTGGCACCCAGCCAGGGCCAACCCACATCGCAGGAGTGACGCTTATGTGTGTGTCCTGATGGACTAGATCAGGTGACAGCAGTCATCTCAAACCCCATGTGTTCATATTGCCTGCAGCTTCTTCTGTAAAGTCTCTTCGGCCCGGATCTTGCTGTTCTCTGAAAGCTGTGAATATCTCTGACAACCTGAAAACAGTAAATATTTTTTTTTTTAAATTAATCTATTGGATTTGGTGTAATATATGACTGCTTTCACTTCAAAGGCTACCCCATGGTCTGCACTGTAGGTGAGAGCAAGAAAGAAAAAGTGGCACAAAACTCACCCTAGACATTTATCTAAAGAAATGCATGTCAAGCATTCACAAACTTGCAACAGTTTGTATTAAGCCCACTTGAATATTTAATTTCATGCCATAATTGCCTCGCTATGAAGACAAAACAGAGACTTCTGTCATAGGTGTTTTCCTAGATCCTTAACCCAAAATGTTGCATCCTCATTGTCTCTGAACGAAAAGAAAAATAAAAGCATAGTAAAAATAATAATTAAAAAAAAAATAACTATCAGCCTCCAAGTTTCTTTAGTATAATTCTGACATTCTCTCTATAGTATAAATGTGAAGCCTTACTTTGAGTCTCAGTATGATCTTAGGCTCAGAAGATGCATCTGCATTAACATTTGAATTTGAATCTGAGATGTGATTTTGAATTATTTTTCCCTGTGGTATCCATGTACCACATTTTGCTTTACAGAATAGAGCAATCATTTCTAGCTTGTGCCTTTCCAGTGGATGAATATAAACCACAGTTCACATGCCAGGAGTGCAGTGGATGAGCTGCTGCCATTGAATGTCTGGTCTGTGGGATCAGAGCAGACATAGTTCCATGTAAAAGTTCCAAGGGCACATAGCATGGGTGGTGGGGTCTCCAGCATCTGCCATTCACTCTGCAATCCCACTCTTACCATGACAAACCACTCACTGTCAGAGGTTTAGCAACTGATATCTGTTGGCATTGAGGCCAATGATACATGTGCTAAACAATTTCTGTTCTTAATTAGTTCTGAAATTACTATTTTCCAATTCCCCCACTCCTCTCTTGTTTCTGAATTGTATCACAGGTCGAATAGGTTTTCTGTTTGCTAGCAGTATATCAAAACCTACTTTCATGGTATTTATTCAACATCACCACTTTTTCACCTTCTTTAAAATGTAAACTGTCCAGTCTTTTCAGTATTCTCTCAGATGGGAAATTTCACACGTCCTTTTCCATTGCCTGTTACCTTTCTTTGAACTCTGTCTTGCTCTGGTGCAGGCTTCTTGTGAAACTTGGGAGTATTGGGTGTCCAGTCTCACATATGTTATTCCAAATGTGAATACATCATCGACTTACATAATTAATTGCTTGCATTTTACACATTATTCTCTATCCTGTTCCTTTTGCAGTCTAACATCTTGCCTGACCAATAAATTAGAGCTGTGCTCTGCATCCAAATGATCACCAAGACGTCCACCGTGACACCCAGCTGCCTTTCCCAAGCCACTGCAGGTAATTGAGAGCCCTGTAAGGCATATGAGCACATCCATTTTTTTCTCCCCTTCAGTGTGCAACACTTTGTCTGAACAGAGCTGAACTTTGTATGACACCATATCACTCATTCCTCTAGTCAGACAAGGTGCCTCTGAAGTTGGTCACAGAATTTTCAGAATTTGACTAATTCTGTATTCTTTGCAGATTTGGTGGATTCACAACCACCTTTTTTCCAGATCTTTCCTGAGTATCCTGGGTGACCCAGGAGGCCATATGGATCCTTAAATAAGCTGGAAAGCAAATTTTTGCTATGATGAAACATATATTTAAACCTACTTTCTTTTTTTCCTGCCTCAGAATTAAATAAAATTCTCATGTGAGCAAACATTATATGGCAAATTTTTTTCTCTCCTTTTTTCACCCTCCTCTCTCAGTATCCAGGGCTACCCCACCCCTTTAGGTGCAATCAGAAAAAACAGTCCATTAAAAGTCAGCAAGATAAGAAATCTTTCTCCAAGACACCCACTCCAAAACACCAGGGATGGCTGTGGGACACACTGGTATCCACTAACATCTTTGTGCCTATTAGGAGTTATGTTCCTCTATTATATTGTAATTAAACCACCACCGTTTTCCTTTATTCCTGTGTCAGCCCATATTTGTCTGAGGTTTCAGGAGCGCTGCGTGCATGTCCCTATTTTTATCTCAGTTTTATTTTGAGGGAAGAGCAGTGCATGATATGGCGTTGCCCAAGATTGGCAGACTCCAACGTGGCATGGAAGAGAGGGACAGGAAAGGTGCCAAGCAGGAATTAAGTCTGCATTCTGCCAGAACAATGCTGCATCATACAGACATGTCCTGGAGCACACAGCACCCTAGTGATAATTTCACAGGATTAATTTTCCCAAAATGGAAAAAAAAAAAAAAAGAAAAGGCAACAGCACAGAAAGGATGAGGCAAATTACCAACACTAATCAGTCTCTCTCTCTCTTCCCTTTCCCCTTGTATGATAATTATGATAATTAACAAGCTAACAAGCTTCTAGTAAAAACAGTTCCAGAATTTCAATGTATAATTAATATTTACATCCATAACAAGTTGTCACTTATGGGGCACGTTGATTTTCTTTTTTCAAAGGAAATTGTGCTTTATACTCAGAAAAGAAAAATCCTTCAAGAATACACACTAAAAAGGCATCCTAAATTCAGAAATCTTGTCCTTATTTGCTATTTATTTATGCAGGGATATGCAAGTGTTTTAACATCTGGGTTTATACAAATTATGAGTGTAAATATGTATGTAAATAGATGCAGTTTAATCTTTTTCTTCTCACAAGGCCATAAATCCACCACCATACTCAAAATCACTGGTGTTCCCGGTGGGTCCTTGCACATAAACCTTGTATCATCTTTTAGTGACCTGTAAAACAAAGTTCAGGTGAGCAATCATTTGCAGAAATGATGGCTCCTTATTATGCAAAACAGCTTCTTGTTTCTGCATGTTTTCTTCAAGAAAGCTGCATCTGTAGTTTTTCACCTGCTGGGAAATATAGAGGAGGAGGCATATACTTCACTAAAATAGGCTCAAATTTCTCAATGCTCATGCAGGGTGGTTGTTGGGGTTTGGGTGT
>VZTR01037381.1:0-14107 GCA_013400775.1 Chaetops frenatus
CGAGCGGAGCCGAACACAATCGGGTCGCGCCGAACACACGAACGCACGCAGCTCCAGCCCAGTCGACTAGACCCGAACTGAACCGAACGCAGCCGGGCCGAGCCGATTGGACCCGAGCAGAGCCGAGGTGAGGAGCCGTGTGAGGGAAGACCCTCCCGGTGTCCCGGTACCGCCGATGGCCCCGCAGCCGCCCCGCTCCCTCCTCTCCCTCTGCTCTCCGGTACCGCCGATGGCCCCGCAGCCGCCCCGCTCCCTCCCCTCCTCCCTCACTCCCTCCCGGGACCGTGCCGGGGGCTGAGCCGCGGCCGTGCGACCTCGCTGCTTCTCGCCCTACCAGAGCCCCGGGAGCGGCCGCGCTGCTGCATGGCTGGGGAGAAGCTGATCGTGGTGTTCGGGGCCACTGGTGAGTGCTCGGGGCGAGGCCCGGGCTGTGCCCGGGGCCGGCGCGGGGGGCTAGGGGCGGAGGTGTCGGTGCTGCCCGAACGCCCGGGCGGGTGAGGAGTGCGAGGAGCGAGCCGGGGCTCGGTCCTTGTGGCGGTCGGGGCGCTCCGTCCCGCGGCCCCAGCGCATCCCGGAGTCCCGGGGACGCGGGGTCCTGACGCGCTGCTCCTGCAGGGGCCCAGGGGGGCAGCGTGGCCCGGGCGCTGCTGGACGATGGGACCTTCAAGGTGCGCGCGGTGACACGGAGCCCCAGGAAGAAGGAGGCGGAGGAGCTGAGGCAGAGGGGAGCCGAGGTGGTGAAGGCGGATCAGGACGATGAGGCGTCGCTGGAGCGGGCCTTGGCGCGTGCCTACGGAGCCTTTATTGTCACCAACTTCTGGGAGCACTGCAGCAAGGAGAAGGAAGTCGAGCAGGTACCTGTCCTGACATTAATTGGGACCAGGTGCAGAATGATCTGGCAGGGTGGACCATGAGTGGCTTCAAAGTGGGGACAGCTCTTGGAGCAGCCATGGTAGTCCTGATGGTTTGAGTGGCCAGTCCTGAAGACCCCAAGGCCTCACAAACACCAGGTCCTAGTTCTTGCAAAGCCAGAAATTGTTCCCTGTCCCCTCGCAGTTGCATTGCTCCAGGGACTGGTGCCTTCAGAGAATTGTTAAATTTGTTACTGAGAGCACTTCCCAGGAGCTGGAGTAGCAGGAGTGGGAACACTTGGCTGCTCAGAGCCTTCCCAGGGCAGAGCTGGGACTATTGCTGCCTGCAGACCTGTAGCTCTCTGTGCTTGCAGCTTTGGGGCCAAAACCCTGCAGTATCAGAGATCCCAAGGGTGGTGCTCGCCCCAGGACAAATTTTGCAGGGTGGCAGAGCTGTCACACCTGGATGGCAACAAACAAAAGATAAGATAGGTTAGGGCAGGTATGCTGGCCAGGCAGGTTCTTTATGCTGATGTTTGCGTGTTTGGTGGAGCAGCGAGCTCCAAAGCTGGAGGGTTGTGTGGTCTTTCTGAAGTAGGGTGGGTTAAGGAGAGGATTTGCCTCTGCCTGGACAACTCACTGTTCTCAGCCCTGTCCCTGCTGAGGGCTGGTGGGAGTTGGATCCTCCCCAAAGGGAAAGAGGGGTGTGGGGATGATGAGGATGTCCCTTTCCCCTCTTCATGGCTGGTTTCTCCCTTGGCCCAGGGCCGGCGCCTTGCTGACCTGTCCAAGCGCCAGGGTCTGCGCCACGTCGTGTTCAGCGGCCTGGAGAACGTGCACAAGCTGACGGGGGGCCGGCTGGAGGTGCTGCACTTTGATGGCAAAGGCGAGGTGGAGGAATACTTCCAGCAAATATCGCTTCCTGCCACCTCCGTCCGGCTGCCGTTCTACTTCGAGAACTTCATCTCCATCTTCAAGCCGCAGAAGGCCCCGCAGGGAGACGCCTTTGTCCTGGGTAAGCAGCAGCTCTTGCTCTGTGGGTCACTGTCCTGTGACTGTCCCCATCTGCTCCCCCTGTGCAGGGGCTGGAGGGTGGAGGGACTGCCAGGGCTGTGGGCTGGAAGGGTGAAGAGGCCTTTACCAGCCTGACCTGGAAGCTGCATTATGGTCTTCAGACCTGTTTGGTGGCCTGCAGGAAATCAGTGAGATCCCGGGCCTGTTTGTGGTGCTGAGGGCTGTTCTGCAGATCCCAAAGCAGCTCTGGACACCCCAAGTTGCCTGCATTTGGGATGGTGGATGTGGTGGGGCTGTAGATCCAGGCGAGTCACAGTGCTGCTCTGGTGTCACGGTCTCTTAGCTCAGCCCTGCTCTCCTGCCTTGCCGTGCTGATGGATGCTCTCATCCCTCCCTCACCTCATGTCAGAGGCTGGGAGCTGAAAACTCTGCTGTACCTCCTCAGAGCTGGACTGCACTCCAGCTGGGATCAATCTCTCCACACAGAGCTGCCCATGGGAGACACTCCAATGGATGGGATGGCTGTGGAGGACCTTGGGCCTGTTGTGCTCAGCCTGCTGAAGTCCCCAGGGGAGTACATTGGCCAGGTGATTGGACTCAGCACGGGCAAGCTCACCGAGGCAGAGTACGCTGCCATCCTCTCCCAGCAGACGGGCAAGACTGTGACAGCCAGCAAGGTAGGAAGTGTTCCTTGGTGTAGGTGATGTTCCTGAGGGACTCAGAGCTCGTTTTGGTACAGCCCAGCACTGGTGTCCAGGGTTAGTCCTGCTGCCCCTGGGTGTGGCTGGAGCTCAGCTTGGCAGTGACACGGCCCCGCTGGTATTGTCACTGAGCTCATGCTGGTGGAGCACAGAGGTGTGCCCAGGCAGGTCTGTGCCTGGCTCCCAGGGATAACTGAGCTGGGAGGTCTCCAGAGGAGCCAGGGATGGGCACCCACACAACAGGTCTGTGCTGGGTGCCCTTCCCTTCAGCAGGGCTTCCCCCAGGGCTTTGCTGTGTCACCATTACAACAGACCTGACCTCTGTGCTGTATCACCATCAACAACGCCCCTGGCCACACCCTGCCCCCTTCGTGACTTATTTTATATCTTTGTTTGCGTTTCATTTGTGCCTCAGGCAGCCAATACAATGAATGACGGATATGGTAGTTGCCTGTTTTGAGAACAAAGTGCATTTCATCAGAAACAAAGCCCTTCCGATGCTCTCTGCAGGTTCTGCTCTCCCAGAAGCACAGTGAACCAAACGCCCTCTGATTCAGGCAGGGAAGGAAGGTTTTGGGGTGCCAGGTGGCAACCTGGACTGCCTCCTGAACTACCCACTTTCTAGAACCCCTCAGCCATAGCACTGGTGTGAGGAAGGGCTCCCTCATAGCTGCTCCAGGCCCTGGCCAGCTGTGTGCCAGACCTAGTGCTGGCCTGAGGCTGGCTTGCCTGTTCCTGCCAGGCTGGGCTGCATCCTTTGCCCAACCCCAGCAGAAGTGCCTTGCAGAGCCCTTCTCACCAGTTGCAATGCTGTGACAGGCTGCTCTAACAGAGCCCTCATCACTTCCCCTCACAGGCTGAGGAGAAGCCCCAGCAGCCTCTGAAACACTGTTTTTTCCCCAATTCTGTTGGCAGATCACCCCTGAGGAGTACGAGAAGCGGGACTTCCCTGGGGCCAAGGAGCTGGCTGCCATGTTCCGTTTCTATGCCCTAAAGCCAGACCGCAACGTGGCCCTGACCATGAAGCTCAACCCCAAGGCCCGCACCTTCCAGCAGTGGGTGGGGGACAACAAGGAGGCCTTCTGAGCCTCCCCTCCCCTCCCTCCTCTTCCTCCCAGGTTTCTGCAGCAGGTAGGGGGACCTGGCCAAGCAGGTGAGGTGCCCTGAGCCACGCTGCCTTCCCAGTAGTGCTCCAGGGAGAGGCTGATCCCACCCAAGCTGGGGAGAGCTTGGCCCATGTGCTGCTCCATGTGTGTGCTCCTGCAGTGAGGTTGGGACTATTTAGGCAGCTAGAACGAGAGGAAGGGCTGTACAGCACAGGCAGAGGGTGGCAGAGGTGCTACCTTTGCACTCTGTCCTCAGAGAGGTGTTGCTTAAGTCATTGTGGGTGGTTTTTTTTAGGGTGGTGGGGGCTTGTTTTCCCAGGATCACTGCATTTCCCAGGCAGCTCTGAGAGTGCTACACGGTGGGCTGAAGGTGTGCACCCCCCAGGGCCCCAGAGGCAGTGCCTTCATGGCAGGTATCCATGGCCAGGGCTGCTGCAGGCTCCTAAGCAAACAGAAGGCAGGGATTTCTCCATGGGTCTGGTTTGGGCACCACAGGTGAGGCACTGGAGAGATGGAGGCTTAGTGTCACCCCAGCAAAGGGGGACTGCAGTGACTTCCTGTGAGTGTAACACGAAAGCTGAGCTTGATTCCTTGAGTCACACAGCTCTGACACTGATCCTTGGGCTCCTGGAGCTAATCCCAGTGACCGTCCCAATGAGCTGAGATAAAACTCGACTTTTTCAAGACTGTCCAAGATTCAGTGGAAAAGTCCCTTCCCCCCACCCCCCTGTGCCTAAAGCACTGCTCAGATTGGGCAGCTTTGTGTTCAAAGTCAATCCCAGCCCCCAGCAATGCTTGAGCCACCCAACCCTGTCCCCTCCTTGTCCCAGAGACCTTCATTCCTGTCACTAGGGGAGGGAAAGGGGGTGACAAACCAAAAAAGTAAAAGTAGACAAGGCAGCGAGGCACAGCGTGTGTTAAATATCTTTATGAAGTCCATCTTATTTACATGGGTACAGAATCACTTTACAGAAGTTTAATCAGGAGGCAACACGTGCTTTATTTCAGCAAATTAAGAAGGGCAAGACTACAGCATGTCCCTGTTTAACTGGTGTTGAACTGATTAGTACGTGGGCTGATGGTACCTGCATGGTATCACAAACACAGCAGGCTACAGTAACCATGGAATACTCACTGCAAGAGCTCAGCTGCATCGGGAAGGAGTGATCCACCTCACTTGCACTCTCACACATGTAAAACAACAATGCTTTGACCAATCCTTTATGCTACGGGTGTTGCACTAAGGTAATAAAAGATTTTTGTCGCCAGCTGGCAAAAGGGCTCAGTGACTGACTTTGTACCAGTCCAGAAGCAGCAGCAATTGTGTGTTAACTTCAGTTATCTGGGGGATAGACTTGAGGCAAAGTGCAGATTCCATCACTGCTCTGTGCAGGCAATCAGCAGGATAGAGAAAGCCCAGGGCTGTGAGAGAGTCAGGCCAGCTGGGCTCAGACAACGCCCAGCCACTGGGAGATTCCACTCGGAGCTGGGCAGGGCAGCAGGGCTGTCGTGAAGACAAGGTTACACCTCCCTGACCCACCAAGTCTCCTGGAGAGTTCACCAAGCACACCTGGCATTCCAAAGGGCACCTGAGTGAGCAGCTGGTGGGCTTGGCCTCCATACAGCAAACTGCTGCTCTGTGCTGGAATATTTGTTTCCTGTTTCCTCTGGTTTGGATTCTAAATGATACTTTAACTTTTACCAAATAAGTTTCCAGCAGCAGTAGGGTTGTGGAGCAGCCTCCAGAGAGCCACACTTCTGCAAAGCTGCTGTTTTCCTTCACTGCCAGTTCCTAGGACAGTGGGTGGGGTTTGTGTTGGTGCCTCGGTGGTCCATGGCCTCTCCAGCTGGGTTCTTGCTGTGCTGCTGACTGACATCCTGTGTTCTCCAGAGCCTGGCTGCCAGAAAGATTCACCCCCAACTGCATGGATGACTTGCTGCTGCTGGCTCCTAGTTCCCAGTAGAACGCTTTCCTGCAGTAAATGAGAGGAAGGTTAAGATTTCCTGGCTGTATCAGCACAAAGCCCACCCTGGGAGCACCACCCCTCCTGACCTGCTGCCACACTGTCAGCCCTACAGCACAGCCAGCTCTGAAGCCTATAAAGATGCAAAGCTGAGTCGCTGGAATCCAAGACTCTGTGCCTGCCATAGATGATTCCAAGTCTCGCTGCTTCCTCATAACAGGTCACACCAACTGAAGGCACCTGAGTTACACTGCAGTGATGCATAGTGGAGTTTGCTGTGCCCTGTGACAAAGGCTGCCTCCTCCCTGGTGCTGTAAGCCCATGGCAGAGGTGAATCCAGCCCAAGTGTGCCAGCACCAGTGGCTCTGCAGCCCAGGATTTGTGTGGCAGAACCCAGTCCCAGCGGGACCAGCTTATGGGAACATGCTCAGTGCTTGGAACTGGGCACAGCTCCAGCAGCAGAGCTGCAGGGGAGGCCAGCCACCTCCCCAAGGGTGCACCCAGCATCTGTGCTGCTGTTTGCTGCAGCAACAGTGCCCTTTATTCCCTGGCTTGTTGCTCCAGGTCCCAGGGGACAACTAGGGCTGTGCACACCCGGGGTTGGAAGGCCTGAGGCTAAGTGAGAAGCAACGCTGTGCTATTGTGCTTCCACCTCCCAAGAAGTGCTCAGCGTGGGGGAAAGACAACAGTGAAACACAAGAGGCCTCCTACCTCGGATGGGGTGTCAGGAGGTAAACATTTTCTTAAGTTTGGAAAGGAATCCCTCCTTGTTCTCCTGAGCCTCAGGCCTATCCCCGCCTGCGTCAGCGCTAGCCGTGGCCCTGCCACCTGGACACAAACAGCAAAGGGCTGCAGTCAGAGACAGCTCCCACCAGGAGCAGAGGGGTGTTATACACAGGGAATGGCCAAGAGAAGGCAGCTGGTTGTGCTGCACCCTCACAGCCTGGGCTGCACCTGGCAGCGAGCCACAGGATGGGACCACTTGCAGTGGAAGCACTGCAGAGCCTGGGTCCCAGAAGTGGAAAAGCCAACCATGAGCTCAGGTACTGAGCTGTTCCCTTCCCCTCTCCCCAGCCCTCCAACTGGCAAGGGAGTTCTCGTGCTGCACAATTGCGTCGGGGATCCCACAGGCTTTGGAAACAAGTACTTGGAACTGAGAGTCTGCCACTAAAAACAAGTGGTGAACTTGATCACAGCCAGCCAGGACTTTACAGGGCTGGTTGTCCCTGAAACAAGTTCTTCCTGTTTCAAGGCTGTGTCCTTGCAAAGCAGTGCAAAACCACACCAGGAGCCTGATTTTTGTCATTGTAAGCAATGCTCAGGCAGTATCAAGCAGAAAATTAACTCATGTAGCATGAAAAAGGCTACAGGTATTTCAGACCAACTGTCCAGATAAGAAATGTTAAAATTGTCCCGTAGGAACAGGTCCTGAGAATTTGTGTGTCCCTCCAGATGCAGCTCTAATGAGAACAAAGGAGACCTCTTTGCTAATCTGCTTTATCTACAGTAAAACCACCAAGATCTCAAATGCCCCCTCAAGCTTTCTTAGTGCACAAAGAACACAGAGTCTGGTGCTCCCCATCCTCCCAGGGCTGAGTGCTGGGCTCGGACTGATGCAATGGAATGAAATCCCGAGGCAGGACACGCCTCCCTCAGCACAGCCTGTCTCTACACTGCGACCTACTGGCGTTGTTTGAACCCACCTTGCTGCTTCACCGTGATAAAAACTGTCAGGTTTGCTTTTTAAAAAACTAGTTTGAAGAGTGTTTTTCTTCTCTTTCGTACACAAATGCCTTTAAAGAGCTGGAATGGAAATTCAGTGCTCAGAGCTCTCTGCCCTTCCCCCAAGGGTGACTGTAATATGGGAAAGACTTCTGTGTTGTGCTTTCAGCTGCTGCCTCTTCCAAGCAGTTAAAACACCATTGCTGAATCTGAATTTTCCATCTGGAGCTGGAGAGCAGCTTCACAAAACCCCCAGCTGCCTCTGCTCCTCCATTGTGCTGGACACTGACCAGAGCTGACACTGGCACCAATGGACACTCCTACCCCAGGTTTCCCCATATGCACAGAGCTCAGCCTGATAGCAGAAATCCCCATCAGCATTCCAGGAGAAACAGCCCTGCTGTTCTCAGAAGCACACTGGATTGGGATCACACAGGAAATCAGCCTGAAGCACATCTACTTTTCCTGCCTCAAGGCAAGTCCTGGTACAGACGAAGCAGGGAGCAGGAGCCATTCATCAGCACAGCTTATCTGGACCCTGGAGCACTCAGTGCCTGCTCTCTGTTCACTCATGGATTTGCCCAGTAAGTACAGGAAGAGAGCTTCCTGGGGAGAGGCTGCCTCCCTGCTGTGTGCTACAGCCTGTTAACACCACACTAGAACTGTTTCCCTGACACCAGGCTGTGCTGCCTCACGGCCTGACCTGGCTGCCCAGGAATGCTCAGGGAGCGCTCTGCACTCCCACAGCAGCTGCCCAGGGAAGGGCCAGGAGTTCCCTCTCTCACCTGACGCCGTGTTGGTGACCCCGTTGACGGTGCCGTCCACGTCGGACTCGTCCTCGGCGTAGCTCATCATTAAGGCTCGCTGGCGATCCGTCAGCCTCCTGTGGCACCAGGACACAGGTTAGGGGTGGCCTGGGGACAGGTCCCACAGCCCTTCCAAACCTTCCAACCCCAGCAGCACCCATGAGAGGCAGGCACTGGATGGGTTGGAATACACCAGGAATCTTGATGGTACGCTTTAAAGGAATATAAGGAATTCTATAAGGAATGATCTATAAACAATTCTCAGTGGAAGAGGAGAGACAGAACCCACTGCCCTTCACTTCAGGGAACATTCACAACTTCTAAACAACACTTCTTATAAAAAGTTTTTAAGATTTCTCAGGAACTCGTTTTAGCTTTACTTACTGAGGAACTTTTATCTTTATGTGGATGTAGTGGTCTCCATAGCCGTAGCTGTTGACCTTGGGAATGCCTTTCCCACTCATTCGAATTCTCTGATCTGGCTGAATACCAGGGGGTATCTATAAACACAGAGGTGCCACATTTACTACTCTAGTTAAACATTTATATAATAATTAAGCACCTATAAAAACTATCTGCTTTTCCAACAAGCTTTATGGTATGATGGGAGAGCTCTGGTATGCTCATGCATTGGGACACATCCCAAAACTAAGCCAGTAATGATGGAAAAGCTTTTGAAGGGGTAAGTAAAGAACCTGACACAGCCTGTAGCCCTCAGATGGGGTTTGTCCAGCAATCCCTTTCTTTCCCTGTCCCTACACAGGAACAGGAAAGGAGTCGTGACCAGGCAGGTCACAAACTACCCAAGGCTTAATCCTGAAGGAGTCTGAAATGCAATACTGGCAGACTTGGGAGATTTCCCCCACCTTTGCAGCGGAGGAGAAGCCTCTGCTGTGCCCCACTGATTCGTGCCCAGTATATTGGTACTCACTGTGATGTTGATTGTCTCATACAAGCCTTGACACCGGGCTGTGCCTCCCAGTACAGCCTGAGCTATTGAGATCAGCAGGTCCGAGTGGATATCGGCTCCGTTTCGTCGGAACACAGAGCTCTTCTGAACCTGGAGGGCAGCAAAGTTCAAAGGGCAGTGAGCACACCGTGTTCTCCTGGTAAACTGCTCCCAAGGGTCTCAGGAGAAAAAGATACCATCCCCAAACTGCATGGCTAAGAACTGGGAGTTAGTATTTGGTCTTCTAGTAAAACACAGATCCTGACATAACCTAATTAGCCAAAGGATTGGAAGGATCCCTGCTTCTTGCCTCAGGAGCTCCCTCCCCTAATCCTGGGTTCTGCAGACGCTGCCTTGTCCAGCACCCTGAACAGGAGAAAGCCAGAAGTGAGGAGGAAATGAAGCACTTCTGCAGTGGCCTCCCAAGCTGGAAGAGAATTAAACCCTCCTGCACCATGAAAGAGGTGCTGAAGAAAATTTTCTCCTCAACAGAGATGTGTGTGGCAGAATTCTGACAGGAGAAGAAGCCCAGCACAGGTGCAAAGCAGGCCTGAAGGCGGACCTGCAGAAGGACACTTCACCAGGCAGCCTCCTGCAGCAATTCCCACAGCTCTCCTCAGCTCTCCCACTCCTGCCAGCATGCAGCTTCCTCACATTTCCAAGTCAAAAACTCCAGGCATGAAGAACCTACTCTGCATTTGATTCACACTACCCTAAGGGCCTGGTCCTGGAACAAGCAGCAATTCTTCATGAATAGATTCAAAATTACCCCCCTTGCTACAATGCAGATCTCCTGCTGTCCCATAAAGTTCACAGGGATCATGTTACCTCAGCTGCTCCAAAGGATCACTGGCTCTTCCTCCTCTGCCCATTCTGCAGTCCTTTCCCAGGCAATTGAGAAGGGAACAACCAACTTTAACAATAAACCAGCTTGGGATACATACCCTGAACGTAATGAAAATTTCTTTCTTCCCCACAGGCATCCGAACTGTCTGCCCGTCCTCAACACCTGGCATCAGAACAGGAGAGAGTGTGACCTTGGGTTCTAACCCCCATGTGACATGGATACCTACAGATCTTGCCAAACCCAGGAGCTGGCCACCACAGCCCAAAGCAAGGGTCAGCACATGTTCACACCTCTGAGGTGATCCCCATGCCCCCAACATGCTTGTTACTTCAATATCTACAGAATTCTTTACAGAAATGCATTGGATTAAGGAACACAGCAGCCTTCACAAGCTGCAGGAAAATTACAGGCTGTTCACCCAGGGTGGCCTCAAAGTCTTAGTCCCACCACTGAGTTCTCCTCTCTGGTGAAGAAGGCCATCAGCACATCCCTCTGAGCCAAGCCAAGGCTTTGGGATTCCCACCCTCTCCCCAAGCTTCACCAAGGACAAATGAAAGACTCATGGCAACAAAACCTTTGGAGATTCACTCTTCAAAACATGTCTAGGGAGGACCCAGGCAAGAACCAAAGCTCAGGAAGGGCAAAACAAACATTCATATCCATGGCCAGAAGGTCCATCTCATCACTACAGCCCATTCCATTGCCATGCCCTCACTCTGCTTTGAAGACCATTTCTCTGCAGCAAAACACCTTACACTGCTCCCCCATTTACAGCAGCAGTAAATAACTACAGTTCTTTCAGAGAGAGCAGCAGACAGGTACAACACTGACCAGCTGGCACAGGAACCATCACTGTCTTCTTCTGCTTGGTCTGCCCCGTGCCCCGGCACATGACGCAGGGCGTGGTGATGATGGAGCCGCGGCCGCCGCAGCGCCGGCACGTGGAACGCATCACGAACGGGCCCGTGTTGATCGTCTCCTGGGGAGCAACAAACGCACAATTGGGCAAATAATCGCTCCTGAGAGGGGGCTTTTCACACAGCAGGTTTGAGCTCTGATCACACACACTGCCTGCCAGGACAGAGATATCCTTCAGCAAGGGCTGGGGCAGAAAGCTGCCTCTGAAATCCAGTCACCATCGCATTCCGATTTTCACAGAACACCAGCACGACTGTGAGCAAGTGTCATGTGGTGAGGGCAAGGGAAACACACCACCCTCCATGTCTAGGCTTTAACATACATGGGACAAAGCTCCTTACAGTGCTACAGACGTCTGTAGTGTTCTGATGAATCCAAGGACAATCCACTTACATCAATTACTGCCAGTGTCCAAGAAAGCCTTATGGTGACTAAGCTCCGGACTGAACTGTGAGAGCTGCCCACCAGATTGAAGCACACGAGGAATCAGATGCATGGAAATGCAAAGCCTGCAGCTCCACCATTACTTGCATCTTCTTATTTTATGATTTCCCTTGGGTTTTCACCACCTTCCTCCACCCCCCAAATCAAAAGATCCCCATTTATTGCCCAAGGAATTTCACAGCTGTTGCATGATATTTATATGGTTTGTGGGACGTGCAGTAGCAGAGGATCCAGCCCGAAGGCTCATACTTTCAGCTGGACACAGCACTTTAACACAAAGAAAATCTTCCTAGTGCCTCTTAGCATCAAGCTGACATTAACTCAGCTTTACCCAAGATAAGCTGATGAGTGTGGTGAGAATTTTTCACCATGGAATGAAGTGACTCTCCCCAGGCAGGAAGGGAAAGCACAGAACTGGTGTCCTGCTCAGCACTTACCATGCCTGTGCCATTGCAGTAGTGACAGCGCTGAGCTTTGGTGCCAGGTTCGTGTCCTTTGCCATCGCAGCGCACACAGGAGTCCTGGATGTTCACCACAATCTCCTTGTTAACACCTTTTGCAGCCTGGGTGAATGTCAGTTCCATGATATACTGCACAGGAAACACAGATACAGATCCGTGACTGAGGTGTGACAAGGGTGTTAAGGAGACTGAGAAGAGTTTAGGCTTAATACCAGACAGTGCTTAAAATAGAAGTAATCAGTAAAGATGACTGATCAAAAGAGGAAATTCTCCTTATAAGAAAAAGGTTATTTTTAGTAAAACCAGGAGTACCAAACACCAAACACTTCACACATGAACTGTCAACACTTAAAGGAACATTTAGCTGCAGCACAAAGAACAAGACAGGTTTTGTTTTATTATAGGCCTCACTGCAACATGAAGCTAATTAAGTTGCAAAATTAAGCCAATTAAGCAGCCAAACCTATTGCTGGAAGGCCTGGTTTATAGTTACAAGGTATTTTGTGGGTTTTAGCATTACAGATCAAAGCAGGCACATGTAAATCAACCTGCAGCAGAAAAGATGCCTCCACAGCAATGGAACTGCTTGGCAGCACTGACTGGTGTCAGTAAACGTCAGAGAAGTAGCTCAAGCCCAGAAAAAATATCCTGTCTGGAGTTGTGGGGTGTGTTTCTGCACAGCTTAGCAAAACTCTGAGACTCTCCCCCCATGCCATGGGACACTCACACACCGACATTCCCAGAAACACCCCCTTGCTGAAGCTCCCAGAGCGCTCTGTGACAGAAGCTGGGGAGAGGCACTGGTTTGAGTTTCCCACTTCGTTCCTAAATAAAGGCACCTCCTACCTCCTGTGGCTGGTCAAAGACAGTCTGAAAATCGCCAAAGGGGGATCCTGAGAACTCCCCAAAGATCTTCCTGAAGAGCTCCTCAGGGTCGATGGAGGGGCCGCTGCCCCAGTACTGCTGCCCTGCACCGGCCCCGGCCCCGGCCCCGGCCGCGCCGGCCTCGAAGCTCGCCGTGCCGTAGGCATCGTACTGCTTCCTCTTCACCTCATCACTCAGCACCTGGGGACAAGGAATGGGGACATCAGGGCATGGCAGGATCCAGGAGAGTCCCTGGCTCTGCTCTCACACCTTCCTGCCATCAAGGGGAGGCTCTCCCAGCTCTCAGCACCACGGGAGTTAGGGACAAGCCGCTGCTTCCCTGGTGTCTCTTGGCTCATCACCAGCAAAATGACAAGATCTTACTAATTTATGAAAAGCATTAAGAACTTTTATTGAGCAGCTGATCATTATTGTATCAGCTGAAGAGTTCTGGAATCAAAAAACAGGGCTGGGGGAGCACAGTGAAAGTCCCTCTGTCTCAAACACCTGCTGACAGGTTTTTTATTTGATTATTTAAACTGACAATAATTCCATGGCAATGACATCCATGCCAGTCACTGCTAAGGAAAGGCAAAACTGACAGAGCCCAAAGCAGCTAAATCATGTACTTGGACCAAGTAATTTCTTGGGACAGAGGTGCATCAGACTGAAGTGCATCAAAAACCAGCCATGGTTTTACAGGAAATGTTTCCCCTCATCTACCTTCCAACCTTTCCTCCTTCTCATGACAACAAAATCCTGCTGTTACCTCGTAGGCTTCTGCCAGCTGTGAGAACTTCTCCTTCGCTTTGGGGTCGTCCTTGTTTGTGTCAGGGTGGTATTTCTTTGCCAACTAAAAAAACAAAAACCAACTATTAGGGACAGGCAGGAGTTACTTACTTCAGCATATCTCACATGCCAGCAAAAAACACATCAGGCAGAGCCTGCCATTCACTAGATGCATTCCCAGGAACTAAAACCCTTCATTTTCCTTTATCAACCCAAAACAAGGAACTACAGAATCTACTCCTGATCTTCTCAGCAATCCCAGATCCTTCTGGAAGGAGACACGCGATGACAACGCAGGCAGACCACGCTTTGGAAGAGATCCCCAAGGCCACGTGCTGAGCTTTCCCACTGCCTCCTCCTCTGGTCTCCAGAGGCTCCAAACGGGGGAACTCAAGGATGGATTTGTTCCCTGCCACACGGAAGGGGCAGTGGGCAGCCCTGGCTCCTCTCGCTGCCCACGGGGCCCGGCCGGTCCCAACGCACCTGGTAATAGGCCTTCTTGATCTCCTTCTGCGTGGCGGTGCGGGGCACCCCCAGCACCTGGTAATAGTCCTCCTTGGCGCGGGCCGCGCTGCTGTGGAAGGCGGCGGCGGCAGCGGCGGCAACACGTTTCGTCCCTGCGGGAGAGGAGGGAGAGGGGCCGCCGTGAGGGCCGGGCCGGGCCGGGCGGA
>VZTR01037470.1:0-14393 GCA_013400775.1 Chaetops frenatus
GCTCCGCGCTGCCCCTGCCCCGCGGTGAAGCCACAGTGGTGGGGCACCGAGCACACTTGAGTTTTCGGGGACCCACCTGGGTAAGTTGCAGGAAGCACCCCTGAAAAACAAGGGATGCAGTAGGGGGGAGCAGCAGCTCCCTTGAGGTCTCGGTTTATTGTGAGGGTGAGGACGGTGCTGAGCCATCCCCCCAGGAGTGCTGAGCAGTGACAGTGGCGGCAGAATAGCGTGTCCCCTATGGGACCAGTCCTGCAACAGCGCAGTGACCTCCATGAACTACTCGCCTCTGTCTTGGATCGGGGACCTGGCAGTGGCCTCCTGTCACCCTAGGATTGCTTGTGGGCTGAGCTGAACCCTGGTGAGCCCTGAGAGATCCCCCCCTAACGGTGTCGCACGGCCCTGCCTTGTCTGCCTATCGTCCCTGCCCGCACGGAGACCCGGCCGGGGCGAGCTGGAGGGGACGACCCAGCTACGCTGCCCCCGCGGTGGTCGGGGACCCTCACAGTGGGTCCCGGCGACACTATCAACCTCCCATCCTACACCGCGGCCTTTCCATGCGGGCGGCAGAGTGCACAGGAGCTTTTCATTCTGGAATGCCTCCCGTGTGTTCTGAAGGGGCACCCGAGGAGGATGGGGGGAGACGGGAAACCAGGAGAAGCCCGTGGGCAGCTGACGCGCAGCTGACTGCGCTGGCCGCGCCCTCTGCACACGGCCTCGCCCCTTTCTGTGGAGCACCCGCCCCGCAGCCCCACCTCCGGGCCGGAAGGGGGCGCCCCGCGCTGCCACGACTATCCGGAAAAAGCCGAGCGGCGGCGGAGGTGGCCGAGCCGGAGCGGGCGGCGCGGGCGGAGCGGGCGCGATGGCGCAGCAGGTCGAGCAGCTGCGCGCGGACGGCGTGGACAAGGAGGTGCTGCGGGAGGGCACCGGGCCGCTGCCGGACTTCCGCGACGGCACCAAGGTCAGGTCCGCGGGGTGACGGGCGGGGTGGGGGGGGATGTGGGAAGCGGAACGCAGCGGGGCAGGCGCGCATGCGCCGCCCCCCTTTACTGCGTCGCCATGGTGACGCCGCGGGCTCCTCCTGCCCCTTCAGGCCACTTTCCACTACCGGACGCTGCGGTGCGGCGATGAGGAGACGCCGGTGGACGACAGCAGGGCGCGGGGGAAGCCCATGGAGCTCATCGCCGGGAAAAAGTTCAAGCTGCCGGTGTGGGAAGCGGCGCTGCGAACCATGCGGCCCGGCGAGCGCGCCCGCTTCCGCTGCGACGCCAAGGTGGGCGGGGCCGGGAGCTGCGGGGGGCGTGGTTTGCGTTGGGGGCGTGGCCCGAGCCGGTGGGCGGTGGCTTTATTTATTGGGCGCGGCTTGCGGACGCCCGGAGCATCCTGATATTCTTCCCCCCCTCCCTCCACAAATTCCGGCTCCTTTCCCTCCCGCAGCACGTAGTGCTTTACCCGCTAGTGTCCAAGAGCCTGCGGAACATCGCAGCAGGAAAGGACCCGCTGGAGGGGCAGCGGCACTGCTGCAGCATCGCCCAGATGCACGAGCACTACTCCCTGGGGTACCCCGACCTCGACGAGCTCCAGAAGAACCCCCAGCCCCTCATCTTCGACATCGAGGTGCTGAAGGTGAGGTGCCAGCATGGGGAGCAGAGGGCTGGAAGTGTCCAAAAAACACATAGATGTGGCGTGTGGGACGTGATTTAGTAGTGGCCTTGGCAGTGCAGGACTTGATGGTTCTAGAGGTCCTCTCCAACTTAAACAATTCCATGATCCTGTTCTCTGATTCCGTGATGGGGTGCTGGCAGGTGGAGCCACCCGGCTCCTATCAGCAGGACCCATGGGCCATGACAGATGAGGAGAAGCTCCAGGCCGTGCCCCAGATCCACAAGGAAGGCAACGAGCTGTATAGGCAGGGCAAGGTGCCCGAGGCAGCTGCCAAATACTACGATGCCATCGCCTGTCTCAAGAACCTGCAGATGAAGGTGGGTCTCCCCGGATGCACACAGGCATTCCCGGGAGTGCAGTGCTTGAGAGCTGCCCCTCACTCTCCCTGGTCTGTCTGCCACAGGAGCAGCCAGGCTCTCCGGACTGGATCGAGCTCGACCAGAAGATCACACCCCTGCTCTTAAACTACTGCCAGTGCAAGCTGCAGTCTGAGGAATACTACGAGGTGCTGGATCACTGCTCCTCCATCCTCAACAAGTACGAGGGTAAGGAGCCACAGGCCATCCCAGGTGGCCGTGGCAGGCACCAGGAGACCCTCACACTCTGCTGACCCTGGCTCTCTCCCCACAGACAACGTCAAGGCCTACTTCAAGCGAGGCAAGGCCCATGCGGCCGTGTGGAACGTGGCCGAGGCGCAGGCTGACTTCGCCAAAGTGCTGGCCCTCGACCCCTCACTGCGCCCTGTGGTCTCCAAGGAGCTGCGGAGCCTGGAAGCACGGCTGCGGGAGAAGGATGCCGAAGACAAGATCCGCTTCAAGGGCATCTTCTCCCAGTAGAGTCTGCGGCCTCAAAGGGAGAGCCCAGTGCTCTCGGGACAGGTTCTTTTAGATATTCCACATGTGGAATGGTCATGGATGTTTATTAATGTTTAATACAGATTTTACTTATTTGAAGTCAGTGGAGATGACCCTGGAGCTCGCCACGGCCTAGGGACACAGCCAGGCACTTAAGTGGCAGCATAAAGCATCGCAGCACGTGGCTGAAGCTCTTTGCTGGGCTCTAGACTCTGCTGATCATCATGCCCGGGATGCATGGTTGACATGAGCCCGCTGCTCTCTGCCAACTTTTATCACTTACTTGATGTTTTTATACTTTATGGTGGCCATGGAGGGGCGGCACCAAGCCTCAGCCCCAGCTCCAACCCCCTCATGCCTGTTCTTCTCCATGCCATGCCATTGTCACTTCTCCAGGCTGCTGCTATGATCCCAAACTAGTGTCTCCTCTTGTCATGTCAGTGCCGGGAATATTTTATATATAATGACAGCTTGTTCCTGCTATCTCTATAAACCTCTGGTCATGCTATGCCAAGATAAACTCAAGTAAAACCAGTCACAGCCCCTGGTCACTACAAAAATTTGCTGCTAGACGTAAATGAGGGGAAACCAAGTTGGAGAGGGGGAGGGTATCGGCATCCACACAGCCTGCACACCCCAGGCTCTTTTTCCTGTCCTAAATTGCTTGTGACCCAACTGCTGTACCCCACGGCCATCTCCTGGTGGAACGTGGTGTCCCTGGAGGCTGGCCAGGGCTTTCCCAGTGGGTGAGAACCCTGCTGCCACAGGCACAGAGCAGACTCGTGGGTGCTGGCACCTTGTCATAACATCTCTTTATTCAACACCAAAACAAAAGGAGGGGGAACAGAGGAACCACTCTGGAACCCCAATCCAGCCCTGCCCCATGACACCAGACGGAAATAAATAAGTGGGGAGGTGCCACTCGCTCTGGAGCACAGCCACAGCCCCCAGTTCTGCACAGGGATAATGACCCTGGGGTGCAGACCCCACTGGGCACTGCCCAATGGCCCCAAAGGACCAGAGGGAATGGGGCTGGGGGCAGCAGGGAAGACCTAGGGTGGCTCAGCCCTGAAGGAATCACTCTGGCCCTCTGGGGGGGCTCAGAGCCATCTCCCAGCACCCCCTGGTCTCAGGGTACCCAGCACCCTCATCTCCTCCATATGGGCTCATGGCCAAGCACCGGCTCCATCCCCAGGTGCTCCTTGCTGGGAAATCAGGCATGTGGCAGAGGGGGACATGGCTGTGCCACCCTCACTCCTCACCCTCCAGCTTGAGGCTGACGCTGCGGGGCTTGGTCCGGGACAAGCCAGGAGGTGCTGAGGGGGGCCCCCCATCCCTCTCTGCCTGGCTGGAGCCCCGGGAGCGCAGGAGCTGGCTCTGCTTCCGCAGGAAGTCAACAGGTGCCGGGCAGCCATAGGTGCCTTTGCCCAGCACAGGTCGTGGGGGGCCCTTGGGGGAGTGAGCCAGGGCTGCGGCTTCCAACTGGGCCAAGTGGGCAACATAGCCCTCAGAGAGGAACTGCAGGACACACAGACAGCCTGAGCCAGTGGCCACGGCCAGCTGGTGTGGTCAGCCATCAACCCCTGCATCCCCAGTCTGTCCCCGGCCCTGCCACCACCATACCTGGCACTGGTTGTGGAACTTCTTGACAGCCCGTCCCACAATGTAGATGTGTGCTGGCGCAAGTCCCAGTGAGCTGTAGACGGAGACATCCTTGGTGGAGCCGTAACCAGCAACTATGGAGATCTCTGCCTGCCCAGGGACAAGAGCATTAGGGCAGCAAACAACCCTTGCCACAGGGACAACCACCCCCAGGGGCTGGGAAGCCCTCATATTAAGAGGGATGGCTGGGAGCTGTCCGGAGAAGCTTCCAGCTCTGCCATGGCAGTGCAGTCCAGCTCCCAGCATCTCCACTGGGATGCTGAGATGCACAGCATTCAGCACAGCCCACGCCACTCCATCCCCAGCCCCACCTCGGTGCGCAGGCTCTGCAGGAAGGCGGCTTTCTGGCGCAGTGGGTCGTGGGTGAGCCCATCGCAGAAGGAGACGGCGCCGTGGGGGAAGTTGTGCTGAGAGAGCCAGGCCACCACGCGATGCTTCTGCATGTCGGGGCGCCCCGTCACGTAGATGATCATGTACCCCAAGTCCTGCCAGTGCCTAGGAGGGGACATGGGTGGCTGCCAGGAGCCTGTGTGGAGACAGTCCTGCTATGGGAAGCTGTGATCTCCCAATACAGGATGTGTGGGTGCTGCCTCCAAAGGGACTTTATCAAGGACAAGGCACAGCAGAGCTGTGGGGACCACATCCAAAGTCAGAGAGGATTATTTTCCACAACAGGGCACCAGCATAGAGATGAAGTGATGGAGGCAAGGGAGTGGTGGAATACCTTCCCCTTGTCCCTTCTCTGACACCCCTCAACTGAGCTGTCACACCATGATAGATGGGGAGACCGACTCCCTGATTGAAGGACACCCACCTTACAACATCCACAGCCCCTGCCCGCACTTTGGGGTCACTGCCCATGATGGAGACGCTGGCGGTGAAGGAGCCATCGATGCTGAACACAACGCACTCGGTGCCACGGGCCACCACAGTCAGGTATGCCTCGGCGTAGCTGTGGTCCCCTCTGCAAAGGCAGAGGTGCTGGCTTGGCACCAGCTCTGCTGCCAGGGCAGCAGGTGTAGCTCTGCCAAAAGGACTGGAGGAGGAACTGAGGCAACACCTGACCTGACCACCATGCGCACAGGGTAGATCCCAATGGCCAGAGCCTTGTCTGGAGGGATGGTGAAGGTCAGGCGCCCGCTGCCACTCGTCACCTCAGTGCCGTAGTACAGCCACTTCCCTGAGAGCGGCTGCGTCATGATGTAGATGTCCACCTGAGAGAGGGAAACGGGCTGGGCACAGGCTGGACCCCCGCATCCTGCAAGTCCTTACAACCTTCTCCCACCATCCCACAGGATCCTGTTAATCACATCCTTCCCCTACTGTGGGTGACACCAGCCCCGTGCCCAGTCCTGGACACCCCACCCTGTTTGAGGGGTCCTGGTGGCCCCCTAAGCCCAGCAGTACCTTCTCCCCAGTCAGTGTCACCACGTCCAGGGGTCCGTACATGAAGCGCCCGCTGAGGACCTGCGCTTTGCCCTCACACACGATCACATCGCAGGCCCGGTGGTTGGCCGTCACATTCTGCAGGCACACAGGGTGTTCAACAGCTCCTGGGGGAGCTCCTGAGGTGCCACTGGGACACCACTGGGCTGTGGGATTGTCCCAGAAACCACACACCCCAGGATGCCCCAGGTGACCTCTCACTGGCTACGTACCCGGATCTTCACTTGGGTGCGCTTGCGCTGCCACTTCTCCCGAGGGATGGCGGGACTGTAGATGGAGCTCTCCTCGCTCTCTGCAGGCTGCGGCCCCTCTTTCTCCATCACCTGCCAACAGCATGGCACTGCCTCAGCCTCTGCTGGCCCTGGATTGCCACCCACCCCACCGTGCCCACCATACCTGGCGCAGGATGAAGGCCACCACGTCAGAGGATTCCCAGTAGCTGGCGTGGAAGAGGTGGGGCAGGGTGATGGTGGGGAAGGCAGTCAGGGCATCGGGGCAGTACAGAGAGTAGTCAATGCGCTTCGGGCCCCACCAGCGCTCCAGGACTGCAGGGAGAGCTGGAATGAAGCTTTTTCTGGACCTCATCCCATGTCATGCAGCCTGAGGTGCCTGCATTGGATGGGGTGGGTAGGGATGACACTTACTCTTGACAACCTCACTGGTGCTGGCGGGAGTGGGGGACTCTGCTGGCTCATTGCCCTTCCAGAAGCCCCCAAAGCTGCCAGTGGGGGTAGGAGGGGCAGCCACATCCACTTTAGGCAGGAACAGGGCAGAGTGTGTCTGCAGGGCCTCCGCTGAAGAGAGAGCTGGGTGAGCACACTCAGAGCCCCCAGGGACACCCCACCACCCCAGGACACCCCTCCACGAGAGCCCCAGAGCAGTGGGAAGGGCTTGCACATCCCTCTACCGCCACCCAGCCAGGATGTGGGTGCTCTGGGTACCCTGACATGGCCCTGGGGTGCCTGGCACCAGCCTGGTGGGAGCCTGCTCACCCAACAGGGACGAGGTGCCATCACCCAGGGGGTACTTCTGATATCGGGGCACGCTGAGCGGGGGCACAGCGTGGAAGGCCTTGGCCAGAAGGGGCTCCAGGCGGGAGGCGCAGGGATCAGCGGCGTGGAAGAGGTTGTAGATCTGCTCACAGGCAGGACGCAGCTGGGCCACTGCAGCACAGAGCGGGGTCAGGGGCGCCCACGAGGGCTGGGGGTCACCAGGAGCAAAACACCCGGGACGGGTAAAGCAGGACACAGCAAAAGGAAAGGCTGGAGAGGGAAATTTGGGGCACCAGGGACAGGCTGAGGTTGGCACAGAGCAGGGACACCCACCAACACCCACACAGCCAGGGCTGGGCATGCGAGGGGCTCAAACCCAAGTAGGGCTCTCTGGAATGGTCCTGGGGAGCTCAGGCTTGTGGGGTATGCATGACTCAGGGACTTGAGCCCTGCAGGGTGGGTCAGGGGCTGGCACCACGGCAGGGGGGGATCCTCACCATCCAGAGCAGGCATGACGGTCTTGCGCAGCGCAAGCACCAGCCCCAGCGGGGAACCGAAGAGGAAGAAGCCGGACACCTTAAATTCGAGGCGGGTGCTGGCACCCTCCACCCCATCCAGTGCCATGGAGCTGCCCCGTGGTGCCTCTGCCTCCAGTGGGGCCTCGCTGGCCTGCAGGCTGGGACAGCAGAGACAGTGGGCATGGGGAGGGATGGCAACATGGTGGTCCCACCATCCTAAAGGCAAAGCTGTGCCTGGTGTGACCCCTTATCTCAAAGGAGCTCTGGCAACATCTCCCAGGGCAGGCAGCCTCCATGAAATGCTCCTTCCCAGCCTGGAGCAGATGGGAATTCCACCCTTTCCATAAAGCACAAGATAGCCAACTGTCCCCCTGGGACTCACCTGCATGTGGAGCTGTGCTGCTGGCTGTCACCATGTGGCCCTAGGGGCTCAGGGCTGGCCTGGCCCAATACTGGCACTCCCTCCATCCCATCAGCCAGCGGGTCCGGGCCACCGCACTGCTCCGGAGAGATGGGCTCTGTGCTCTGCAGGGAGAGGCAACAAACACCCAGACCCCATGTAGCCCCCAGTGCAGCCCCAAACCCTCCCCAGGGGTGCTGGCACTCACCAGGCTGCCGCGGCGGCTGCTGCTCCGGCTGCCCCCTGAGCCCACCCGGCTCTGGCACAGGGCATCGAACCCCAGGATGCCGCCCACGCAGTCCCCCAGCAGCACCACCTGCAGAGACCACAGACCCACGAGAAGGGTGACACCCCCAAACCGTCCATGCAGGGTCACAGCTGGACCCCAGAGCCAAGCTTCCCCCCAGATTCTGCCTCACCTGGCCGCAGAAGCCAGTGCCCTCTCCAGACTGCAGGAAGGCTGAGTAGGCCTGGTTGGCACGGGTGATGACAGTGCCCACGGCGTGCTGGTAGGTGCCTGAGGAAGTGGCCAGCAGCGGGAGCGCTGCCAGCGGGATGTGGTCCTGGCTGCTGGACAGGCTGTCCCTGTCATGGCTGTAGGGACTGAGCCTGAGGGGAACATGGCAAGGGATGAATGGAACTGTCCTGATGTCCTCATCCACTGCATGGTACTGGTTCACCCTGGGATGCCACACCAGGAGTAATCCCCATCCCATCCCCTCCCACCACAAGACACTTGCTCATCAGGGATGCTGTATCTGGAGTTATCCCCATCCCATCCAATTCCATGCTACCCTGCTGTCCCTATCTCTGCACAATGCTTGCCCACCCCAGGATGCTGCATGAGGAGTTATCCCCATCCTATCCCATCCCATCCCATCTCACTGTCCTCATCCCACAACAGAACACCTGCATGCCCTGGGATACCACACCAGGAATTATCCATATGCCATCCCATCTCACCACATAACCTTTGCCTGCCGCAAGATGTGGCACCAGGAGTTAATTCAATTCCCTTCCCATCCCATCCTCCCATCCCATCCCATCCCCAGTCCTTAATATCCCACTAGAAGTAAAGTCCCCTCTCCAAGGATACCAGCTCCCCAGTTCCCTGCTTTCCCAGTGGGAATCCGTACTTGGAGACAAGGGTGTAGGCTGCAGCACAGATGGGCGGGCAGGGCACCAGGCGCAGGGCCACGTGTCCCAGTGCCTCAGGAAAGTGGACGCGGGTGACAGCATCAAAGGTGGCCGCCAGTGTCTGCACATCCGCCTGCTTGGAGCCTGGTTCACCCGCTCCCTGATCCAGGATGTTCCCACTGTGGAGGATGAGGAAGAGCGCGTGGATCCGGCACATCTGCTCCATGCTCTCTGCCGCGCTGCCCTGCAGGAAGGAGAGCACTCAAGGCGGGGGCCTCAGCAGGAGGGCACGGTCCGAGGGAGGGGACACGCACCTCAGGGAAGCTGGATGTTCCCAATCCTTCACCATCCCCCTTGGTGGCACTGGCTCCGTCCCCTGCGAGCACACAGCCCTGGTGAGACAGCTGGGGTCTCCAGGTGGAAATCAGGCCCCTCCCAGGACACCCACCCCAGGATTTGGGGCCAGAGCACCCTCAGTGCTCACCCAGTGCCTCGTCCAGCTCTGCTGGCCGCTCAAGCGTGTCTAAGAAGTCGTTGGAGCTCCACTTGGTCATCTCCTTGGCGAAGACCTCGTCGCTGTCAGACAGATCTTCTGCAGAGGCAGGAAGGAAGCTTGGGTGGGGGAACACCCCTGTGCCTGCACCCCCATCTCTAGATGCTCTTGCCCCAATCCAGCCTGTCCCGAGATGGTGCCAGTACCATGAGCATCGAAAAATTCCTCTTCAGAGCTGTTCTCCGAGTCCCGGGCAATGTTCTGCATCCGCCACTCCGACAGGCTCTGAGGAGACACGCCCCCTGCCACCCGTGGGGGGTCAGCACCCACAGCCCCCTGCAGAGAGACCCCGCTCCTGCCCCACAGCTCCCCTTTGGTCATGGACCCAGACATCCCAGGGAGATCTGGGGCCATCCCTGTGTCACCCAGAGTCCCTCCTTGGGAGATCTGTGACCATCCCTGGGTCACCCAGGCCCCTTCAAGAAACCTAGGACACCCAGAGCCCCAACCCAGGAGACCCAAGCCAGGCAAAACAGTTCCCTGACACATCTCATATGGAGAACCGCAGCATCCAGGGCATAACCACATTGAACCTGGTCCCTCACCTCCATGCTGGGAAGAGTAGGAAGACCGGGAAGAGGTGGACCACTGCTTGGCAAAGGTATCATCGGAGGGGGTATCAGTCCCTGCCTGCAGCTCAGCCTCCTCCTGCCTGCCAGGACCATCTGGCTCCAGCTGCCCCTCGGGGCTGATCCCAGCTGTGGGTGGCTCCTCGCCCTCACCACACTTGGCCATCTTCTGTGCCAGCATTCGCGCCGTCTCCTCCTCCAGCTGCCGGATATCCTCCATCGTCAGGTCTGTCCACTCATCCTGCCAGCACCAGGCTTGGCGGTGGGCACGCAGCATCACCTTCCTCAAACCTGGGGGCAGAAGGAGGGAAGCAAATCCAGCGTGATCCCACGGCTGCCCAAAGACCCTCCAGCAACCCAAGGCTCTGAACTCACCCACGTCGTGGATGAACTGCTCGATCTTGGACTGCATCCCCCAGTAGCGGAACTCCACCTTGCAGAGCTTGTAGGCACACATGAGGGGCCCGCCAGCCGCTGCTGCCTCCAGCCAGTCATCCCCCAGTGGCCCCCGGCCCGTCTTGGATGAGTGGTAGAGTTTGGGATCCTCCTCGGGCTTGTATTCCCCAGGGGAGATGGCATCACGCACAATGTCAATGGTGTCTGTGGGGGGAACGGTGCTTGTCACCCTGCAGCACTTTGCAAGGGGGCACAGGTAGGAACACAAGGAAAAAGGGACAAAAATCAGGTCAAATTATTCCCATGAACCATGCACTCAACGCAGCTGGCAGCAAACACTCTCTGTCCTAGAATTCAAAAGTCTTGGAGTTCTGGAATTGTAGAATCCTGAAATAGTCTCGGTTGGAAGGCACCTTATGGATCATCTCACTCCACCCCCTGCCACGGGCAGGGACACCTTCTACTATCCCAGGTTGCTCCAAGCCCTGTTCAGCCTGACCTCGGACACTTCCAGGGACAGAGCATCGCAGTTTCTCTGGGCAACCTGAGTCAGGGCATCACTACCCTCACAGGGAAGAATTTCCTAATGAAATATACAAAATCCCACGGCTGGAACATCACAGACACCCTTGGCACAGCCAAAGACATCGCTGTCCCTGCATGGGATCACCCCAGGGAGCGGCATGGGGGGAGGGGCTTGGGAGCGTGTGGAGAGCCGGGGCTGACACACATCTGCGCATTAGCCGGCAGATCTGGCAGCTGCAGAGTGATCCCGGCCACCCTGGGGGACACGGGGGCTGAGGACAGGGAAAGCACATGGGGCAGCTTGGCACAGCTCCCAGCTCCCTCCACCAAAAAGCCCAAGGGTCCTCCAAAAATAGAGCACAGCGAAACCACCACGTGATGCAGGAGCCTCTGGAGAGCTGGGGGAGGGGAGAGCAATGAACCCCATCCCCAAACAGCAGTGACCTCTCCTGAAATGAGGGTGAGCTCCCCTCAAATGAGGATGACCTCCCAAGACCAGAGAGAGGCTCATGAATGACACCCAGGAAAACATGATCCAACAGTCCATTGGGCACAATCCAGCACAAAATCTCCTAGAATTTGGCTTTCCCAACCCTGTCTCCAGGTAAGGTTCCTGGTAAGGTTCCAGGTAAGTATGGTCTGGGGGATCCCAGGGCACCCCACTGGCTCCCAGTACCATCCTGCAGCACTGTCCCCATTCCTAGGCTGTGCCATACCCTGCATTTATTTGCCCCCCTTGATGTCCCCAAGGTGCTGTCAGCATCTCTTCCTCCAGCTTGGTCTGAATAAAGGGGGAAAAAGAAAACCAGTGATGCCCTGAATCCACAAAAATTATGCAATGCATAGCATGATGCCAAGCATCTTGGATAAGAGCAGCAAAGAGCTGGGATAGGACCTGCTGTCCCCAAGCAGCTCCTGGCAGTGTCATTCCCATCACAATCCAACTCCCTTTGCTTTTGCCACTGGGAGAAAGCTGCCAAGGAAGCAGTTATCCCTGCGGATCACCCAGACCATGTTTTTCCATTGTCCTTTGAAACATGAGACGGGTTTAAATCTGTCAGTGCTACAAGACACCAGAGCAAAGAAAATCCCAGCGGGATCCACAACGGGGCTGGTCCCACTGCAACCCTGCTCCCTGTGGAAGGCAGCAGCCACTGGAGATGCTGAGTGTCCTGTGGAATGCCCACGGGACAGGCACCAGAGTGGAAAACCAGGCAGTGGGTACGGGGCCATGCCCTGATGCCGTCTGCTTGGCCCTGGTTGCTTCCTGGGGGCAGTAGGGGCAGAATTCCTGCCCCCAGGTCTGAGCCATCAGCATCCCAGCTGGACATCCCCAGTGCTGCAAGAGCCGGGGAGAGAAATAGGTCAGATGAATCATTTCCCCCGAGTGCCTATTTTAGGCCTCCATTTTAAGAGGCAGCGCGTCACACTCCACACTCTGCCACCTGAACTGACCATGTCCACACCACCAGGAACGGAAACCTGGCAGAGAGGGAAGAATCCCACCCTGAGCTCCCAGTTCTGCCCAGCAGTGCCCCTGGAAAGGAGCCTGAGAGTGATCTGGAGCAAAGCCCTGGGGAGAGGGGAAGCAGGGCAGGGAGCAGGAAAATGGGGACATGCTTTTCCAGCTCTCCCTGCTCCAGCTGATCCAAAACACCCCACAGGACCCAGGTACACCAAGAGAGACTGAGAAGGCAAATCCATGCCAGAACAAGGATGGGACATGGAAGGAGAGGGGAGCAGGCTGGCACCAAGAAGAAGAAACTGCAAACAGAAATAGAAGGAAGGGAAGAGGCAGAGGACAAAACTGTCCCTGAAAATATCTTTAATGTAGAACTTAATTCAGCAGTGCTGAGAGGGAGAGGGCAGGGAGCTTGCAGCAGGGAGCCTGGGACACAGGGAGCTCAGGATCCAGGGAGCTCTTCCCTTCCAGCGTCCCTGAAACATGAGGACCAGCAAGAGAGTGAAGTCGAGCCCTTAAGGCCCCATCACATCTACAAACCCATCCCGCAAGCATTATGTGGGAGTCCCAGCAGCCACAGTGTCCTGCCCAGCTCCCCAAGCCAGCCATACCCACCCAAAATCCTCTGCCGCTTCTCTGCCGCGCTCAGGTTGAAGATGTTGGTCTGCTGCCCTGCATCCGGGCGGTAGTATGTCTCGATCTCAATGGAAAACTTCTCCACGAAGGGACACGTGTACCTAGAGGAACACAGGACTGAGCCCAGGGGCATGGCCAGTCCTGCAGCCCACCCCGCCGCCTCCCAGCTCCCACCTGGTGCGTGTGTAGGGATAAGCATTCCAGGACTCCTCCTCCACCTGGAGCGCAGCTTTGGGGAGAAGTGCCCGGAACCAGCTGGGTATGTGGGAGCCGACATGGTAGATTTTGTGGGTGTACTGGCCGCTGCCCCCGGGGCCATCGCTGTAGGGCCGGTTGGCCAGGATCTCCACACCACTGCCCTCACCACTCGACTCCTCCCGGCTCTTCTTCTGCACAGAGACGATGGCTCAACATGGCCTCTCCAAGCCCCGAGGCCCCCATGGGCACCCAGGGTCCCCATACACTCCCAACCCCATGTGCTGGCATCCCCCAGCCCCACATCTGCTCACAGGAGCCCTACTTGGCTCGGTGGCACCAAACCCACCCAAAGCCTCACCAATGGCCCTGCAACCTGCCAATTCCTTGGGATTAGCCTCAGGCCCCTCTTTGCCCCTCCAGGCTCCATGCTGAGCCCTACAGCTCCCCAGTTCCCCACACTCAGTCCCACAGCCCCCTTACACCCTCCAGCACCCCATGCTCAGCCTTAAAGCCCCCTGTGCATCCCCCAGGCTCAGCCTCTGCACCTTTCATGCTCCCCCACAGCCCACTGCACACCCCAGGCTACAATCTCCAGCTTCTCCGAGCCCCTTCTCCCAGACCGTCAGTCTCAGTGCCCAGATCCCTGCCCAGACCCCTCCAGCTGCCCATGCCCAGCCCCACAGCCCTGTGCACCCTCTCAGTCGTGGCCCTTGGACCCCACACCTCTCAGGCTGAGCCCCACAAACCCCAGACCCGTGCAGCCCCCGGGCTCATCCTCCAGATCCCTGCAACCCTCAGCCCCCCCCCCGCTCAGCCCCGCAGCTCCCCCAAGCCCTCATGCTCAGCCCTGCATCCCCACCTGGATCATGTAGAGCTGGGCCACTTGGTACTCCTCCAGGCTCATGGGCAGCAGAATGTGGTACTCCTTGATCAGCATGGCGGCGGCGGCGGGGGACAGCGGGGGCAGCTCCTGAGGGGGCTTCCGTTACACCGGACCGGGCCGGCTTCGGGACAGCTCGGGCCGGTTCGGCACCGAACCGCTTGAGGCACACTCAGCTCAGGCCGGTACCGCTCGGTCCGAATTCGGCCCGTCTCGGAACCGCTCCGCCCCCGGGTTCGCCTCAGTCCGGTACCACTTGGCTGCGGGTTCGGTTCAGTCCGGTACTGTTCGGCTACGCTCGGTCCCGGGTTCGACCCGGCTGAGCCCGGTACCACCGGGCCCTAGGTTCGGCCTGGCTCGGAACAGCTCGGCCCGAGGTTCGACGGGGTCCGGTAGCGCTCGGCTCCGGGTTCGGTTCAGTCTGGTACCGCTCGGCCACGGGTTCGACCCGGCTCGGTCCCACGTTCGGCTCAGTCCGGTACCGCTCGGCCCCCCTCGGCCCC
>VZTR01037768.1:0-31430 GCA_013400775.1 Chaetops frenatus
TGAGCGCCCCCGCCCGCCCCGGGGAAGGGGCCGGCGCTGCCCGGGCTATCTCCATCACCCGCTCTCCCGGGCGGTGGGGGCCCCGCACCGCCGCCTCTCCCCACGGTGCCCGGGACGGGACCCCCACTGCCCGCAGCGGGCAGCGGGGAGGGCGAGGATGTCGGGCAGCACGGCGAGGAAGGTGCAGCCCTTCACCATCAGCACCAGGCTCTCGCTGCCCAAGTGTGCCGCGGACTTCTCCGGAGACGCCTGCCCCGGCATCGCCCTCGCCTCCGCGCTGGACAGCCACCGCGGCCTCCGTCGCAGCATCAACGAGCGCATCTCCCTCTACCTGGCCCACGCCCGGGCCGGCCCCGCCGCCCCCGCGGGGCAGCCCCGCAGCCCCAGCCCCGGTGAGGACGGGGGCACCGACGAGGACCGGCTGAACCGCAACTCCCTTGCCCGCTCCATTAAGAAGATCACGCTGTCCAACTGGTACGGGGACGCTGGCACGGGTGAGGCAGGGGGACCAGGGGACCCTGCCCGCGCCGGCGGCGAGAGGAACCACAACAACAACAACAGCAGGACAGGGAAAGCTCAGTTCAAGGTAAGTGATCCCGGTACCCTGTGCCCTGCTGTCTCCCCGTCTTCCCTGCAGTTCCCCATTCCTCGCTGCCAGGGGATGGGTAGGTCCTGGGGAGGCTGTGCCCATTCCTGTTGCGTTGTCCCCGTGCCGTCCAGGCAGCAGTCGCTGCGGGGCTCCTGGGGTAGTTGTTTTTCCTCCCATGTGCCCCCCAAGCACTTCTCTGTACCACCAGGCTGGAGGGCAGGAAGTCTTGGCGGGTGAGCGGAGATGAGCTTTCCCCAGGGCTAAGACGAGCCAGAAAAGCCCTGCCCCAGAGCCTGGCTATGGAGGGCTCGGCTTTCGGGGTGCCTGTGATGATGCAGTCGTGTGCGGGGAGCTGGGAACTCACTCTCGTTTACCAGAGGGGAAGCGGAGGCTGGGAGAAGGGAAGTGACTCATGAAGGGCCACACAGCCAGGCAAAGCTGGGACAAGGCTAGGAGCAGGACCCAGGGCTCTCAACCACCCCACCCTCCAAGTCTGAGCGCTAGCAGGCGCAGAGGTACGAATTCAGCAGTGCCAGAGCCCGGGAGACCCCCTGTGCGGGTGGGATGGGGCATCTCGGGGACGTCGCAGTTTCTGGCAAGAGCAGGCAGGAACTCCTTGGGATTTAACCCCGACCTGCAGCAGCTGGTGTCCCGGCAGGATAGTGCTAGGGAGAGCCGCGCAGCCCACTGCCAAAACCCTCATCTTCATTGCCAATAAAGGCCAGGCACAGCCTCGCAAGAGGTGCCGCTTCCTCCGGCACGCAAGCAGCTCCTCGCTGGGCGGCCGGAGCCTGCGCAGCCCAAAGGCCATCGGCATGAGGGCTCCCCTCTTTCATATAAAGCAGGGACACGTGCTGGGCACGGTGGTGTGCCACTCTCGGGAGGCTGCCAGGATCGGCCCCTCCTCCCTGTCCAGCATGAGCGTGTGGAGCTGAAAGAGGTGGGCAGGCTGCAAGACGGAGCTTTGGGAGGGAAAGAGGGAGCTGGGGGGCAGGGGAAAAGGTGTGGGATGGCAGCTGGAGGAGAGGAGGCACACCGTCTCCCGCACAGAGCACGGTAGTGCTTTCCCAAGTATGCCCGGCAGCCCTGGCATTCGCCCTTCACTCCTGCCCCGCAGGAATGATGGGCTCCTCCGGGATGAGCACAGTGCTGCCTAGGAGGGTCTGGCCCCGCTCGTCTTGTTCGTGGGAAGTCACTGCCGCCTATTCCACTGGGAACGCGGCAAGCATATGTGCCGTGGTAATTTTGCTTTTATATGGGGAAAGAAGTGTTTGCAGAGGCGGCAGCTGAGGCTGCTGCACTCATTTCACGTGTGGCTTTGCTCTTGTCCCGAAGCTTGGGGTCCTGCTAGGGAGCGTTTAGCACAGCACCTCATGGATGCTGAGGCGGGCACAGCTCCTTCTCCCAGACTTCTGTTGCTGAGAGAGTTTGTTGTTTTGCCGGATGGAGGACCCAGCTCCAGCCAGAGGGACCGAGGAGGGGGGGCAGTCCCGGTGGAACAGCTCTGCGGGAAGGATGAAGTCATCGTTGTGCTGGCAGCCCTGTTTTCCTGCGGCTGACGGATCGTGAGACAGGGACTTTAAATAAAGCTCCCGTGTCACCTGCAGGCTGAGCCCTGGGGGCCGGCGTGAGACGTTACTGCATAGAGCTTTCTAGGGTCTTATGCCTCACAGGCACTTCACATTTAGCTCCCTATCATTCCCTAAATATGCATCCAAACCTCTCAGCCCCGTGGTCAGGCAAGGGGGTGCTTTCCCCTTCTAATGCCATCCTGCTGAGCTCTCACTGTGCCTGCTGGGCTGTGATTCAGCCTTATACCCTGACTGTTCTTTATGCTTGGGATGGGGTGCTGTGGCATGTGGCAGCGGTCTGTCCTCTGCAGCCACCAGCCAGGCTTTGTAGGCCCCTGGAAAGGTCCAGTGGTGCTGTTTTCCGAGGGGTTTTAGGGCTATTGGGTTACATGTAGGGTTCTGAGCCTTTTTGTTGGCAGCAGCTCTAGTGCTGGGGGCTGCCATTTGTGTTGGGACTCTTCTGCAGTCCTGGAGAGATGATGGGAAGCCATGTTCTCTGCAGAGAGGGAGTTCTGATTTGCCTAGGACCCTTGATCAGTGTCCTCAGTTTGGAGTGGCCTGATCAGCGGTAGGCTGGCTCTGGCTGATCCAGCACCCTGTTTGTGGCAGTCTCAGAGAAGGGGCTGTCAGGGCAGCACACATTGGGCACCATGCTGTTCCTGTTGCCCTGTGCCTGCCTGGATGGCTGTTACAGAGACAGCAAGGTAGCCCCAGGAAGGGAGTGGAGGGAGGTCCCTAAATTAGCCTGTTATATCCAACAGCCCAAGAAAAGATCCATCTGTAGAGAATGAGGCTTAATGCCCTTGGGCATGATCCAAACCATCCCACGCACCTCTCCTCCTGGGGCTGTGCTGCATCAAGGATAAGGTAATGTGGAGTTCATCCTGGACATCCTCTCTGTGCCTGGCTGCAGTTCCTGGGCTTCCTTCCTCCTGCCTCTCCTGCTTCCACCCTTCCACCCCTGGCCTTTGGAAGCCCTTCCCTGCGAGCCAGCTGCCCCCTTAACTCATCTCCCACCTAGGCTGAGATCAGGGATCAGCAGCTGAGAGGATTCAGGTTCATGACGTTGGAGTTAAGGTCATCCTCATGCCTCTGCCCTACTGTCCTGTAAGAGGGCAGGAGAGTCTCTGAATATCAGTAGCTGACCAGGGACCAGTGGTGATCACTAAATGGGTTTCTGCTGGCTTTGGAGTCAATTCAAGGAGAGAAAAGGGTGTTGGGGGGTACTGGGAGCTAAAATGGAGAAGGCACTGAGCAAAGCAGTCTTAGGAGCTCTTGGCATTTGCTGAATGCGTGGTGGGAGCTGTGGATGCTGTTTGGAGGAGCCTGGCCTAGATGCATAAGGAGGGATGGGCAAGAGCCCAGCCAAGCAGTGTCTGGGTGCTGCCAGCAGCCGCCTCTGGCCCAGGGCAGGGAGAGGTGGGTGAATGCTCCTCTATCCCCTTGGCTGCTGGGACAGTTAAGCACTAGCAGGCTCACAGTTGTGCCTTCCTGCCTCTAGGTCTTCCTCAGGAAGGATGTGGATGCGGAGGACAAGCAGCAGGAGCCTGGGAGTGTTCAGGCCGGTGTTTTCTGCTCTCCAGTGGACAGATGCTCTCCCTTCTATGCGGTACGTCCCCCTGCCCTCGACATTAGGGGGACCTGACGTGCAGCTTGGAGCTGAGCAATGAAGCTGTCACTGGTGGTGTGCCCAGGTGTGGATGGAGCCTTGCCTCTTTCAGTGAGTGCAGGAGCAAGCTGGGCACGATGGGGCAAGGAATCAGCCCCCTGGGCAGCACCCAGAGGTTTTACTGCTTCCAAGGGAGCCAGATTATGGGCTCCTCCAGCCCTGGCTGACTCAAGAGACTAAAGATCACAGAGTTGCAGGAGGGTCTGAGAATCTGTTGCTATTAAAAAAAAAAAAAAGAGGATTTCTGTAGTTCTTGTGGTTAAGTAGAGCAGGCATTGGAAAGTGAGTCCCATGCTGTCAGCAGGGCAGCACATGCCAGAGTGCTTAGAGAGCCTGAAACAGTTGCCCGAACCCCACTGCTCCGCAGGCTCCTGGAAAGTTGCTCCATGGTGGGCTGTGGGGCAGCTCACACCCAGCCCTCTCAAGGAGGAAGGGCTGTCCCGGGCTGGCCCCAGGAGCAATTGCTGCCTGCTGAGAGGAGGCAGCAAGCCCTGCACCTTTGGGTTCCTCCTGAAAATGCTCAGTTTCCTGTTTGCCACCGGTCAGTATGCAGTCAGATCCCCATCCCTGGGCAGAAGGGTGGAAAGTAAGTGCCCGGGTGATGGTGCTGTCCCCTGGGCTGAGTGCAGCTGGCCCCAAGGCTGAGTTTGGAGAGGGGCCAGCACTTTCATTGGCTGACCTTTGCTGTCACCCCTGGCAGAGCTGGAACCTTGACAGAGGGTTTTGTCAGCGACGACTGCCCGCAAGAGTGAGTCCCGAGGGAGATGCTGCACTCTCTGACCCTCCCAACCACTCACTGGAGATGAGGGTCTTGAGTGCCACCAAAGGAGTGGTGGGGTTTGCCAGGAACCTGCCCCATGGCCCTTCCATCCCATCCCCTGACAGCATCTCCCTGAGTGACACCAAACAGATGCTACAGACGTGAATACTCCTGGCAGGGATGAACAGCCTCAGGTTGGAGGGGCAGATAGTACTGCATCCATCTCCAGTGTGGGTGCCAGGACCAGCCCAGGCACTGGGTGCCATCCCAACAGCCTAGGAGGACCCAGGGAGTGACCCACCTGAGACACAGCCCAGCAACCCCCTGCTGGTGTTGCAAAAGCCACCAGTGTGGCCTTGGTAGAGGGAAGTGGTACCTCAGTGTGATGGAGGAGAACCCCAAATATGTCAGTGAAGGAGTGGGATCACGAATAAGACATTTGGGTTTCTAAAATGCTCCTGGGAGGTGATGGGGAGGGCTTCCTAGGGCAGCACACTGATACCCCCCACCCTGCTTCTGCTCCCCCCAGCTGGCAGGATCCCCAGTGTCATCACCGCAGAAAGAGAGCCCTAAGGGCAAGGAGTCTGCTGCAGGACTGAGAAGCAGTGGGCAAAGTGGTGTGGGAGCAGCCCCTCTCCTTGACCTGAGTCCTCTGATAGCCCAGTTCAACCGGGAGATGCTGCAGGTAAGGCCAGCTGGGGCCCTCTCCCAAGGGGCTGCATAGGAAGTGGGATGGAGGGCTACCGGCAGCCTTTCATGTGAGCTGCGGGGTGGGGTGCGCAGCAGGGAGGGCTGAACTCCCAGCCCGAGTGAAGCCATGGTTGTGGCATGAGATCATGTTTGGCTGCCTCTCCCTGGCTGTCAGCCCCAGGGAGAGGGGGTCAGCCCACACCAGGGCCCTGCTTCCTCTGTGTGTGCATGCTCCTCCCATGCCCCGTTCTCTTTCTCCTCCTCCTCCTCTCAGACCCTGTCCCTCCCCAGCAGCGTGGGAACTGAGATGGTGGGAAGGCTGCTTCCATGCCATGGTGGGAGGAATGCATGGATGTTTGCGCTGGGGAGCAGGGTGCAGCGAGGAGAGATGCTTTGTGCAGAGATGTTCTGTGCAGCCTGGCCTGCTTAGGCAAGCCCAGCTTCTGCTGGGCTGAGGCAGATGCTGGAAAGAAGCGAGATGCTGCACACCTTCACACCCCCACTGCCACAGATGCTGTCCTGAGTGCCTGTGCTGGCTTGTTATTCCCAGAGCAAATATGTTGTCAGCTGAAAGGGTACTCTCCAGCCTCTGCCACAGCTTTGGGAAGGTTTGGGCTTGTGTCCCCAAAGCCGTGTCCTTGAGGCTGTGGTGGAGGCCCCCACAAAAAGCCCCATGTGGCTTTTTGTATGCTGCAGGCAGAGGGCTGGGTGCGAGGCAAGCTGCGGGACCTGAAGGATGGCTGTGACCTCCAGGACTGGGAGGAGGTGGCTCAGACCTTGCAGCGGGACATGAAGGATTTTGAGAACACACTGATAAAGCTCAATCAGGTGAGACCAGGCACAGCATGGTGTGGCGTGGCTCCTGTTACCCGCAGCACCAGTGGCCCTGGGTTCTCTGCAGCAGAGGGTCCCTGGGAACCCGTGTCACTGAATGGGTCCCTTGGCCCCACAGATGGGTGAGCAGCTGATGTGGAGGGCAAGCCCCAGTGCTGAGGCCGTGCGGAGGCAGCTGCTGGCCCTGCAGGAGCAGTGGCAGCTCCTGAAGCAGACGGCTGCCAGCCAGAGCAAAGCCCTGGGCGGGCTGCGGAGTCTGCAGGACTTTAACAGGAAAGCTGAACGGCTGGAGGCATGGATCAAGCACAAGGTTTGATGGGTGGGAAGCATGATCTGGGGAAGGGGACAACCTGGTTGTCCCCCTACCTTCTCACACCCTTGTTTGGCCCAGGAGGAGAAGCCGTCTCTGGCAGCCCTCCTGCAGGAAAGCCCGGACAAGATCCAGCTCACCCGCCGCATCCTTGACTTGAAGCAGGTGAGAGGCTGCTGGGGGGGCTGCTGGCATGTCAGGGATCCCAGACACCATGAGGCTGGGGCATGGCACAGGACCCTGAGGAGGGATGCTGATGTCTTCCCTCTCTGCTCGGGCCAGGAGGAGCAGCAGTTCCAGAGTTTGCACAAGGAGCTGAACAGCCTGGCCCAGAAGCTGGAGAAACAAGGCAAAAGTGAGAGCAGGAACATCTCAGCCCGGCGCAAGCACCTCAACAAAACGTGAGTGGAGGACACATGGGCTGAGCAGGGCTGAGCTGGGCACCAGGAGCTGACTGAGAAGCAGGACCCCCTAAACTTCCTGGCCTAGCTCTGCACAGCTCCCCAGACAAGCACAGACTGCCATTCACCTTTCCCCTTCCACCTGCTCAGGTGGCTGCGGCTGCAGGGGACCCTGAAGGAGCACCACGAGGCTCTGCAGCTGGCCCTGGAGGTGGCCTCCTTCCTCCAGCAAGCAGATATCCTGCTCAGGGCCATCCATGCAAAGGTATCTGCACTGGAGCCAGGTTCACCCTGGTATGCGGAGCTGTTGCACGGCCTGAATGAAACTTGGTGGGCAGCTCTTTGCTCTTGTCTCCTGTGTGGAGGCTTCTGTGGTCCCAACACTCTCAGCCTGGGGTTTGGGGAGAAAACCAGGGGATGGAGAAAGGGTTGGCAAGTGCAGCTTTGCAGTGTTTCTTTCTGCTGGAGCTGGGAGCAGAGCCCTGTCCTCCTCCCGCTGCTGACTGTGGCCTCTTCTTACAGCAGAGCAGCATCTGCAGTACAGGGAAGCCAGGGGAGGGAGAGCCATGCCAGGATCGGGATGTCAGGGACATAGCCAGCCAGGTGATGGTGAGTGCAAGATTCAGCCTCGTCCTCTGAGCCCTGGGGAACATCCTGACAGAGGGGGAATGTGAGCTCTGCCAGGTCAGCTCTGCCACCAGCAGCGCTGTAGGCACCCCACAGCTGTGTGGGTGGCTGAGGCTGTGTGATGGACAGGGAAGTCTCCCTGGGGGCAGCTGAGGACTGGGATCAGCACTTGCTGCCTCTTGTGACCCCACAGGGCTGGTTGTCATCACACGCCCACCCCATGACCATGGTGGTTCATCCCCCATGGAGCATCACTTCCCAGCTGCTCTCTCTTCTCCAGATGCTGGATGTGACCGTGTCCCAGCTCCTAAACCTGCAGCCCAGCCTGGCAGCCCGAGTCACCTCAAAGCACCGAGACATAAAGGAGAGCTGGGCGCAGCTCCAGCAGGCACTGAGGTAGGGCATAGCTGGGCAGGAGCACCAGGGTCCCAACCCTGACCTCCCAGCACTGGAGCCAGAGGCTTGGGAAAGGCCTGGGTTAGACCTGGGTTAGCCCCTAGCAGGCTGTCTCTGGGGCACCAGCTCCGCTCAAGGTGTCTCTTCACCCTCTGCTCCCCTGGGGTTCCCTTGCCTTCTTTTCCCAGGACAGGGAAGGCTCCAGCCCGGGCAAGCAGTTCCCCAGGGGGCAAAGCTGCAGCTCCAAATGTTGAGCCTCGAGGAGATGATAGCAGTCATGGGGCTATGGGGAAGGAAGCAGCAGCCAAATGGACAAGAGGACTCGGGAGCACGGTAAGCACTGTCCTTCTCCAGGCATCTTTAGCTCCTCTGCTTCAAGGGAGCCTGTGGGAAAGACGTTCAGGTGTTGGGCAAAATCCTAGCTGAACACTCCTGGATCTGGTCCCACCAGTTATGGGAGGCGGTAAGTGCCAGGCCCGGAGCAAAGCGGCGTATGCTTTGTGCTGGCTGAGGAAGAATGGGAATCTTTGTGCCGCAGGTACCAAAAGATGTGCTGGAGAAAATGGCAGAGCTCAAGAAAGGAGAGGAGAGCGTCCCTGGCTCCCCAGCAGCAGGACAGCTCCCTCATGGAGGGGACAACAAGAGGTACCAGCTTGTGGAGGTGGCTGTGGGAGGGGGACAGAGTTGGAGGGGACAGGGATGGGGTTCCCCTGTGCGAGGGGGAACTTTGCAGTCCTGACTGTCTCTCTCCTCTCTCTGCTGGAGGAGGAGAGAGGCAGAGGCTGAGTGGGGGATGCGGCAGATGGAGGCCCAAGTGCAGGACGTCTGCCAGGTGGTGAATGCGGTAATGTCTCCCCGAGAGTCCCCTTTGCTTCCTGCCCATCCAAGAGGAGACAGTGTTGGGGAAGGACTCACTTCCCTGACCCCCTCCTGCTGCTTGTGGGCATGCATGCTTGTGCTGGGCACTAACCCAGCCTGTCTCCTGCTCCTCGGCAGACTCTGTCCCCATACAAGGAGAGTGTGGGTATGGGAGTGCCCCCGTGTCCCGTGGCCAGCCTGGAGGCAGCACGGATGCAGCAAGAGCCCCTGGCTCCCAGCTCCAGTGCCAGGGCTGTGCTCCTGGTGAGCCTGCTTGGATGTGAGGTGGGGGGAGGACTCCAGGTGGGACTCATCCTAACTGCCCTGCCTGCCTCCCAGGAGGGGCCAGCACGAGGGAGGCCTCCCGGGAGCCCTCAGGTGGAGGCCATGCTGCGGGAACTGGGGGAGTTGTGGGAGGACCTGCAGAGGAAGCACCAGGAGAATGGCGTAGTGCTGCGAGAAATTGATAAGGTACCTGGAGGCAGGACTAGGGTGGGCACGGGGCATGCTCCAATTGCAGCAGCTTGCTGGGGATCACCAAGTGAGGCTGGCACCCCTGGGGCCTGGAGCTGCAACACTGGCACCGATGTCTCTGGCTGGCCTTGCAGCTTGCACGCTTCTCCCACCGTGCTGCCTGTGCTGCCAGTGCCCCAGGTACCCACAGTGGGATGCCAGCATGGCTCCTGCCTCCTCTGGGTGGCTCAGAGCCAGGCTGATGGGATCCCTGCTCTCCCTGCAGACACTGAGGCTGGTGGGGGAGCTGGACCAGGCTGAGCAGTGGCTTCAAACCGTGGCTGGGTCGCTCTTGGAACCAGCCACCATGAGAAGCCCGGCGGAGCTGCGCCAGGACCTGGAAGAGATGAGCCGGCTGGAGAAGCAGCTCCTGCTGTGCAGCCTCAAGCTGCAGGCACTGTGGGAAGAAGCAGCAGGCGAGTCGCCCACTGAGCACGAGGGGGCAAGGAAGATGCAGAGGAAAGTGGAGATGGTAGAGGAGAAGTGAGTCCTGGGGGAAGATGCCTCTTCTCTGGTCCCCAGGTTGGGTGGGGAGGAGGATGCTGTCCCTGAGGAGAGTGCAGAGGCTGCCAGCACCTCTGATGGGCACCTCTCCCCACAGGTTGGCACGTGTGCAGGCAGCCCTGCGGCACCGGGCAGCAGATCTGCGGGACTCCCTGGTGCTGTCTGAGTTCCTGCAGGACCTGCAAGAGGAGGAGGCACGGAACCAGCAGGGATCTGCAGCGGTGAGCAGCATGGCCAGGCATCCCTTGGGATCACACAGCACCCGGGGCTGGACCAAGGGTTTATCTGTGGTTGGCAAGGGGGCCCTGTTGGGTGCTCCCCTCCAGCCCAGCTGCCTAGGGTGTCACTCCCCATCTCTCTTATGTGTGGTGTTTCTGCTGGCTTCAGCCAGGGAGCGGGCGTTGCAGCTCGCAGGGGTCCTTTCCCCTGCTCTCAGCCCAGGCTGGGCAGTCTCCAAGAAGTGAGGACATGAGCCGCCCCTTGGGAGAGCTGCAGGAGGCCGTGGAGATGCTGAATGACGCAGCGAAGGAGCGGGAGCGGGTCATGGAGGTGGCAGCAGAGACAGAGAGCCTGGAGCGTCTGGTAGGAAATGGGGGCAGGGGGCCTGGGGATGCAACCGGGTGCTTCATCTGCAGCTGGACATGCCAGCTAACTGGGACAGGGCATGCCCCTCAGCTGCTCCCAGTGGGACACAAGGGCATTGGGATTCATGGGGACCACTCTGTGCGAGGCTGGTATCCTTGTCTCTCCCATGGATGGCACCTGCCCTTTTGCGGCTGCATGGTAGTGTGTCCCCAAGCGGGCATGGCCTGGGGCTGTGTGGCAGGGGGTAGCACAGGGGCTTCCACCCCGGGGCTAATCTCCCTCTGTGTCCCCTCCTGCCCATCCAGGTGGCAAAGGTATCCCCACAGCTGGAGGCCCTTCAGAGCAGAGCCAAGGCGCTGTCTCAAGACATTGCCCTAGCAGAGAAAAGCTTCACCACAGTGAAGAGTGAGAAGGACCTGCAAGGGCTGCAGGGCTTGCTAAGCTGCCAGCAGGAGATGGAGGTGAGTCAGGGGAGCACGGGCAGGGAGGTGTGCCAGCTGGCTGAGGCTGTCCCAGTGAGGCACTGGCCCCCCTCTGGAGGCCCAGGTGTTGTAAGCCTTGGCACACTGTGGCAGGGCGGGCTGGAATTTTCCAGTGGAGCCGAGACCGGCCTGCTCTGCCCTCCTCTGATAGCATGGGCCAGACAAGGGGACAGAGCTCGCATCAGCTCCCATGTGCCAACACCCAGCTGCCAGCACCTCACTCATCTTCCCACTGGTGGGGGAGACACTCATGCACACAGGGCAGGGAAGCCAGGCAGTTCTGTGCTCTTCCCGTGCTCCCCACTGAGGCTAGCTCTGCCCACTCTCTGCAGCCCATACATATAACAGCATCCCCTCCTCTGTCCCTGCATCCCAGAATGCAGGGGAGTCCAGCCTGGGTTCAGAGGGGTTGCATCTCGAACCTTTCCTGCCTTGTGATCTTTAGCAGGCAGTGTCACAGACCCTGCAAGGGCAGCTGGAGGAGCTGGAGAGGGCGGCTGGCCGCTTGCAAGAGCTGTGCCCCGCCCGGCAGTGCCCGCTCAGCCGGGAGCTGCAGGAGACGCTGTGGGCGTGGGCAGGGCTGCGAGAGCTGCTGCGGGAGACCCGGCTCCGCGTGCTGCAGGCCAGCCGGCTGCGGCACTTCTTCGAGGATTATTTAGCCATGATGTAAGTGGCAGTGAGCTCTCGGGGTTGCTTGTGCGGTGTTTGAGGGGGAGCTGGTGAGAGCACGGCATTGGCAAGCATGAGCTGCAGCCAGGCGTGACCATGGGGAGCCTGGAATGCAGGGTTGCACCAGGGCTGTCTGTTGTGAGGCAGCCCTGCCCCAACAGCCTTGCCACAACTGCACTGAGCTGCTTCCAGCTATCCCTGAGCATGGGAATGGCTTCCCTGGGGCCTGCAGGGCTGAAGAAGTGTTGAGTTGTTCCTCAGCCTGTCTCTCACGTCCTCACAGCTCCTGGACGGAGGACACGCGGGCCCAGATCTTCTCTGAAAGCCCAAGCAGCTCCAGCCTCCCGGAGACTCCGTGTGAGGAACTGGAGAGGAGAATCGAAGAGAAGCTCAAGGAGTTTGAGGCACTAGCAGCAGCAGGGCAGCAGCTGGTGTCTGAGGAGCATTACCTGAGTGCAACAGTAAGGACAGGGGAAATTCTCAGCACTCCCTGAAGTCCTCTGGGGGCAGACCATGAAGGAAAGAGCAAGGTGTGGGAGCAGAGCCCCAGTGAGTGGGATAGGGACAGCTGTGCGCCTCCGGGGATGCTCAGGGCAGGAAGAAGTTTAATCCAGCAGTGGATCCTGAGAGCAGAGCTGATGAGACTGTGACTGTATCCCACTCCTGAAAACCTCCTCAGTGCTCTTTAGTGAGATGTCCTGGTAGGGCCGGTGTCCCTGGGCCAGGGGTCTTTGCAGGCTGCCCAGCATTCTCTCCTCCCCTCAGATAAAGGAGCGCTTGGAAGAGTTGCAGAGCATGCTGGGCTGGGTGCTGGTGCGCTGGCGAGCACAGAGGCATCAGCAGGATCTGGGCAGCAGACAGGAGGACAGGAGGGACCTGGAGAGCCCCTCAAGCACATCCCCCACCGGTCAAGTGAGTACTCAGCCATGTTGAGAGTGTCGAGGAGAATGACCAGCCTTGAGGCTGAGGGTAGCAGAGGCACTGGATGGAGTGGGTGGTGCAGAAGTAGGGGAGGGATGTGTGCCAATACTTCTGGGAGTCTCTGGGGTTCAGGCAGGGCAAAGGGAAGGCTGTCCTGAGAAAATGCTTGGCTCCAGCAGCCCTTCCTTCATGTTCCCTCTCTTGCCTTCCTCCCCAGGAGCAGCATGCCTCATGTGCTCCACCCCACCTGGAAAGCATCCACAGCCCAGTGAAGTTCATGCCCTGCTCCGTCCTCCAGCCTGTGCAACGAGTAGAGCCAAAGCTTCCAGAGAAAACAGCCAGCTCCCCACCGGCATCACCCCTCTCAGATGCCCCATCAGGAGCGGAGCAGAGCTGGGGGAAGCCCAGCAGCAAAACACCCCACGGTGCGGACTCCCCCAAGGAGGCTGCCACCTGGGATCCTGCTGAGACCTCCACGCTGCTGCTGCCACCACGGGGCCCCTGTGGTCTTGGGGGGACGGTCAACCTCATCCTCAGCATTGGCAAGAAGGGCGAGAAGAAGAAGGCACAGCCCCTGGCCAGCAGCGAGCGGCCAGGGGAGGAGGCGCTGCCAGCGGTACGCGGGGGGCGGTGGGTGGCTTTGCAGAGCCATGGGCCAGCAGCCACACAGCCAGGGCAGCTCTCCAGAGCTGTGCCCCATGCAGACTGGGAGGCTGCTCTCACCCCCAAGCTGAGAGCTGTCCAGGCCATTTCTAAGCGAGCTGCTGGGACTGTGTCGGTCTCAGGAGGGGGGCCTTTGGCCATGCTGATGCTGAGTGACGCCTTAGGGCTGAGGCTGGCTTGTGCCACCCACTTTGTCTGTGCTCTCCTGCTGCAGCTCCTTGCCCACTCTGTCCTGTCTGTGTGTCTTTCTCTCCCCTTGCTCAGCTCCCCACCACTAAACACTCGGGCTGTAAAACCTTTTGGAAGCGTTGCCAGGGGCTTTTAGGAAACACTTGGGGTAGCTTAAAGCGAAAAAGAAAGCCACCTCGCCAGCTGGTGGAAGAGGTAACGTCCCGGGAAAGGCTGCATGCTGGGCAGAGTGGCTGCATGATGTGAACCTGCCTGCCACCAACCCTCCTGGCTATGCCACTGTGCCCTGTTGCCAGTGGTCCACTGGGAGAGGGAAGACCCTTCTGGCACTGTGGGGTCCACAGTGTGGGTGCTGGGATGTGTGGGCAGGGGGCTCAGGCAGGGCTTGCTGCAGTTTGGCTCCCCATTTAAGTAGTTTTGCTGGCCATGGGAGGTGTGGCTAGCTGGTGGCCAGTGGGAGAGCCTCCCCATTCCATTGCTGGGGGCCAGCAGCAGTTCCTTGTGCAGCCAGCTGAAGGGGACCGGGGTGGTTGGGGCTGTGTGAGGTGCACATTTTGCAGGGGCAGGGGTCTCACTCCAGGTTGCTTGGCTTGTAACCCTGGGGCTGAGAGTCTGGTAATTTGTTTGGGCTCTCATCCATTTGTTGCTCCTGTGCAAAGGTCTGTGTGTGGGGAGCCCCAAGGACAACCAGGCTCAGTAGCCCAAGGGAGAGGGCAGGAGGACAGAGGGGCTGGAGGGCCTTGAGGCAGGGTGAGAGGCTGCTGGGCTGCCAGGAGGGTTTTGGTAATGGGCACCATCCAGCCTAATGGATACAGGGGGACAGTGCTGCCACTCCTACAGACTCTTGCAGCCCAGGAGAGGGTCTGTGAGGAGGGAGAGAAGAGGGGAAGGGTCTACACTCAGTCCCTACCCTTGCATGCTTTATTGCCTGGAGCATGCAGGGCTGGCAGGGATGGACAGCAGGGACTGCTGTGTCAGTAGCCACCCAAAAGCGGTGGCTTAGAGGTCAGCAGTGCCAGGGAAAACTGGATGGCAGAGCCAGGCCCAGCTGTACCGCACCTGGGGGACTCCATCACAGGCAGATTCCCTCTATGCTGCCTGCACCACTGTGGGAGCAGCCCTCAGGGGACTGTGGTGAAGCTGTGTCACTGCCAGCACTGCATGTGCTGCTGGTGAGCGTTTTTGTCTGCCTGCCTTTGCATCTCCCTGCTTTCCCGGATGCAGCATGGAAGGGGGGCAGTTGGCACAGGGTGGTGGGAGCTCCAGCGATGGGGATCACCCCTCTCTCCTTCTCTGTTTCCTCAGGTTCGGGTGGAGGCCAGGAAAACCTGCACGGCAAGGCGGCCGCCCGCCGTTGTGCACCGTCCTCCATCATCCCGCGGTGGGATGCCGGCTGTCTCCCACACCCTGCCTAAGGCCGGGGCTGGCTGTCTCTTCAACAGCCTGCAGAGGCGGGAGCAGGCCAGGGCAGAGCAGGCCCGGCTGCTGACTCTCCAGGGCATCATGGGCGACAGCTCCCTGCGGCCCACGCCTGAGGAATGCCACGGCCCCAGCAACACGTGGCCTCAGAAGTGCGGTCGGAGGAAGGAGGGGCCAGGGGCAGCTGCTGCTGGACCCCAGCTTGGGGAGCTGCTCCTCTATGTCAGGAACCCGCTGGTGCAGGACATCGATGCCGAGTGCGGGGCAGCCCCCCAGAACCCCTGCCTCCCTAACCCAAAAATCACATGCCCACGTCTTTCCCTGGGCTCTGTGCTCAGCCTGGAGCTGCCACGGGACGCAGTGGTCCTGGGGTGCCACCGAGGGGCTGTGGCACGGCAGCAGGAGGCAGAGGGGCAGGAGCAGAGGCAAGATCAAGGGGTGAGGCCGTGGAAGCCCGCAGGCACACACGGAGTTGGATGGCAGGGAGATGGGAACAGTCCCCAGGGGCCCAACGAGGGGTTGGGGATGTCCCCCAAGAGTGAGCCAGGAACGTGGTTTGAGGAGGTGAGCTTCAACCCCAGCTACAGCCAGCAAAGGGCTCACTGTGCTAGGAAGGAGCACTGGAACCCGCAGCGCCCCAGCAGCACCAGTAAAGATCTTCTGGACTTGAGGCCGAGCCGGCCGTCCTGTGTCACTATGGGGGACGAGCTGGGCACCCGCTTTGGCCAGGATGACAGCCCCAGTGCCACTGGCAGGGCCAGGCATCACAAAGCTGCTTGGCTAGAGCTTGGATCATCCCCTGCCAGCATCCCAGGCAGGGCTGGAGCCCTCCCCGGCCCTGCCAGCGCACAGCAGGCAGCCAGCAGCAGCCAGCCCAGAGGATCCCCAGCTTCCCCTGCCGCCCCCACCCAGCTCTCTGTCTTTGAGTGGGCCCTGGGCTCCCCGCAGCCCCAGAGCCCTGCACTGGGCACTAAGGAAGTTTGCCACCCAGCCCACAGGCAGTTTGAGGAAGAGGAGGAGGAGCTGCAGGCCATCTGGGATGGGGCACAGGAGCGACAGGCACGGAGCCCACCAGGAGGCAGCTGTGCCAGCCACCGGCCGGGCAGCGGGGCAGGCAGCTTGCCCGGCCCCAGCACCACTGCTGCTGGGCCCCTCATCCTCTCATCAGCCAACAACGTGCTAGTGGCCAAATTCACGCTTCCCACCACGGCCCAGCTGCTCCACAGCCCATCGGGAGAGAAGAGCCCTGGGGTGGTGCACAGTGGCAGTGGCAGCCCCAATGGGCTCGGGGTTTCCCCCCACATGGAGGAGCTGGTGTCTGCAGCCCCCTTGGAGGCCTCCAGTACCTGGGATCAGTGGAGGCACGGGCAAGAGGAGAGAGAGAGGAGCAAGGTGAGATCCACAGGCCAGGGACTCTCTCTCAGGGTCAGGTAGGGGGCTGGGGAACACCCAAGGCAGCAGCTAGGTTACCCACTCCAGCAAACATAGCCTATATTTGAGGACTCCCTGGCTCCAGTGGCCCCTTCAGCTGGTGGGGAAGGGCTAGGTGTGGTATTTGGGGTTCCTGCAGCACACACACCCCCACCAACCCATAGCCTCAGCAAGGTGGCACTTCACCCCTAAAGCTGACACACAGCCCAGCCCCTGCCCAGGTGAGGAAGTTGTTCCTCATTGTCATCCCACTCCCACTTTGGCATTGCTCACCAGGGATGGGTCAGATGGACCCCATGTGCATGGAGGTTGAGCTGGCACCACCAGCCCCAGAGAAGTTCTTGCTCACCCTCTGTGCCCTTGCAGGTCCTTCCTGGTAAAATGGAGTTTCAGATGATGGAGGGGATGCTGGAAAGGAAGCACGTATTGCAGACAGGGGGGAGAAAGGTACAGACATGGCTGTGGGGTTCCTTTGGGACAGGGGTGCTGGGACATGGTGGGGGATGGAGGGAAGCCAGGGGTGTTCCTGGAACTACCACAGCAGTGCTGCTGGCCATTCTGGAAGGGCAGAGCCTCAGAGGGGCTGGGCTGCATTTCGAGTGGCATGAGACCATGTGTCTTCTTCCAAAGCTGTTGGCATCACAGCTGTCCCCTGCTTGTGTCCCACAGGCCAGCTGCCGTGCCTGGGGCCTCTTCCATGCCGTGCTGATGAGGCAGACACTGTGCTTCTACCAGGACCGCAGGGACAGCCTCAAGGTGCAGTGGGGGAGATTGGGGTGACATGGGAGGGGGCTGGCCCCGTGGCCAGGGAAGGCAGAGCCCTCCAACCCTGCTGTTGCTCTTGCTTTCCCTTCTGCTGCAGAGCTCCGTGGTGGCCCTTCCCCTGAACCTCTCCGGGGCAGTCTGCACCCCAGATGCTGAGTACACCAAGAAGACAAACTGCTTCAGGCTTCAGTGAGTCCCCAGTCCAGGGCAGTAACCACAGCCCTCCCCAGTGTGTGCCTGCTGGGGCAGACACATACCAACATCCCCAGGCAGGACCAGCTCAGTCCAGCGCTTAGATGAGGATTTCCTTCCTTCTTTCTCACGTACATCTCCTCTTTTCTGGTCTGCTGGGGGCTGTGGTATCTGCACCCCAAATCACTGTTCTTTCCCTCTCCCTGCAGGCTGCAGGATGGCTCTGAATACCTCCTGAGGGCCCCCACCCAGCCCCTCATGAACGAATGGGTCTCAAAGCTGCAGCAAAACTCAGGTGAGCAGCCTTTGCTGGCAGAGCAGGGTCCCAGTTCAATGTGGCTACCATCTTTGTTCAGCCCCCGCTGAGCCCTTTGATGCGTGGGGGGTCAGAAGAGAAGCTGCACAACATTTTGCTCTGATTTATGCATCCTCCTAGCCTGCCTTGGGAACAGCAGTTCTCTGCCAGGCAGGATTTGGAGGCTTTGTTTTCACACCACATACACAGCTATAAATCAGGAATAGCACAACTGACGTCAGTGGTGCCTCAGCAGCAAAAAGCCCGTGTCAGGAAAATTATAATTGTGCCTTGGTCTTCCTCCATATCCTCTGGGCCTGGAAATGCCTTGCTTGCCCTTGAGGCAAGGAGATCTGTAATAATGAGGTCTTCCTGCTGCTGTACCCATACCTGAGCAGTTCAAGCCCTGCTATGAAATCCTAGGCTGGTTGTCAGGACCAAGAGCAGGCACTGCAGCAGGAGGTTGGAGGAGCCAGCCATGCAGCATGGGCACTCAGATCAGGGAGTGGCTCTGTGTGACAGTCCTGTGCACTGCCAGCATCCAGCAGGATGTTTGCTGTGCCCCCAGGTTTCCCTGAAGTGGATTACTTCCAGGCAGCAGCACAGCGTGTCGAGGGCTCTGGTGGTACTGGCAGGTGAGTAGCCAGGAGCTGGCCAGCTGGGTCTTGTTATGACTCTCTCCCACATTTGCCAGTGTGTCCTGCTCCAGCAGGACGTTGGTGGGCCAGTCTGGTTTGCTAAATCTCTGTTACTTTCAGTTTCAGCAAGGTCTCCAGCCCTGGGAGTTCCCACCTCCAGGGACATCATCAGGTCACAACCACCAAGAGCCAGGAGATTGTGGTGTTACCCTATACAAGCACACTACTGCAGCGGCCTCTGGGCAGCCAAGATGGCCCAATGGATGGGAGTGTGGCAGCAGCAGGTGACTTTCCTGTCTGGTTGGGTTGCCACTGTGCCCCAGCTTCTCTCCCCAGCCCAGAGAGGTACATGGGAGACAGCTCAGGGAGGCTGAAGGCTCTCGGTCAGTCTTGAACTTTGTGGTATCTGGGCTAGGAGTCCCAGGGCTTGGGGCTTGGGGAAAGGAACATTTACTTCACTTCCTGGGATACTGAGATAGTTGTACATTTCGCTCTTCTCCTTGGGGCTGACGCAGGGGTGTCCTGTGATGGCCTTTCCTTGTGACATGTCTCCATTCTGCTGCAGAGAATGCTCAGGGTCCTGGGCACAAGGAGCAGCACTGGTCACCCAGGGGGTCCCCTGGCCTGTGGGACAACCTCTGCCCAGAAGACGACTATGGGCTGGTGGCCAACAAGAGGAGGTCCTACTCCTTCACCTCAGGTACAGTCCTGATTTCGCTGTGGCCGCCAGGAGGTGGCACCACTGCCTCTGTCCCCACAGACAGCCGAGGACAGATGCGATGCTGCTCCAGCACGCACCTGGTCCTACATACCTGCGTCCTCGGCTGCAACCCCCGTTTGGGAAGGGCTCCAGAGGGCTGCCAGTGCCTGCTGGCACCCTGCCCCTTCCACTGACTGCTCCTTCTTGCAGCCACCTACCAGAAGATCAGCCCGTTGGCCGTGCCCAGGGAGCCGGTGGAGGCCGGGAGCAGTTACTCTGTCACACTGTACATAGGGGAGCAGGTGTCAGCCGTGCCCCGGGCACGCTGTCACTCCTTTGTGGCCCGAACGGGGAGCCCCCGGGACACACGAGGGGACAAGACCACCAGCCCCCCTCGCACCAAGAGCAAATCTGTCTTCAAGAAGTTCTTTGGGAAGAAAGAGTGAGTCCCAGACAAAGGGGGGAAATGCCCTAACCTGCCTCTTATCCTCCTCTTGGGCCATTCTGGCATGGTCTCTGCTTCCAGCAGCAGTTCATGGCTCGCTGCCTTCCCAGGAGCCAGAGGCTGTGCCCAGTGGCTCTGCTTCAGCCAGCCCCGGGGCTGCCCTGTGCCCCAGCCACTGCAGCCCCCAGCCTCAGCCTGGCGCTGAGCACCCCTCCTTCCCAGTGCTCTCCCCGGGTGCTGCTGGCTCCCCAGGCATCCTGATGACACACAGCACAAACAGAGGGGGGTGGATGATGGTTTTTATTAAAAAATAAATAGACGCTTAGTCTGGGAGCTTTTTTGTCCGGCAGCACCCGTCGGCACAGGAAGAAAGGAGCTCTCTGCAAGGTGGTCCTTGCTAAGGAGTCAGGGGAGCTTCAGATGAGGAGGGCCCTGCAGTGAGGTTCAGTCCTGCTGGGAGGGAAGCCTGAGCTGTTTGGTGCCTTTCACAAGGATGCTTTGTCCCGTGCTTCCTCTCTGCCTCCGCTTGGCCCAGTTAATCCCACAGGCTATCTGGGCCCCTTTTCCCTGCCCTGGGAGCTTAGCAGGGAAGTCACTACCTACAGAGTAAATACTCCTGCCTGCACAGCCCTGCCAGGCCTGCCAAGCCTGCTCTCTCCCAAGCTGCCAGCCTAGGTCAGAGCAGGTGAATGCTGCATGACATGGATGGGGGCAGGGGTTTGTGGCTAGACCCCCATTCCTGCAGCCCAGATATTTTTGCAGTAACTTCACCAGACCGTGCCAGTTTCAACTGCCCCAATTGCTGCCCGTACTGGGAAGGGGAAAAAGCAGCTGGTCCAACCTGCCCTGAGCCCGTACCAGCCATAGGGAGAGAAGGGGAAGTTTCCAGGGACGTGGGTAGCAGGGTCTCTCCCTGTCGGGCTGCGAGGCTCAGCTGTGCACACCACTCGCCTCCTCAAACACATTGTGGGGCTTAAAATAGAAGCGCTGGCTGCAGCCCAGCTCTGCAGTAAGGGTTGGGAGAGCAGAAATGCTCCTGCCGCCCCATCTCCCTCCTGCAGTGTTCCTGGGGCTGGGGACAAGCAGTGAGGTGGAGGTGGGCACACCAGGGTCACCAGCAGAGGGACTTTCTCCAAGTTCCTGGCAAGGGCTGGAGGAAATGCCGGTGCGAGGTGCTGCTGTGTGGGCGGGGGTGTGCTTTGTGAGCTTCCCCTGGATCTTGCCACCCTCCACTTGGCTCCATCACTCTTGGCTCTGACACCTGTTTTCCTCCAGCACCGAAGCCCAGCTGCCTGCACTTCCTTAATGGGAAAAGACGAGCAGGATGGTAGGGCTGGGAGGGGAGATGGCCTGGGCGGGGGCCAGGCCTGTCCAGGCCAGCGAGGAGGCCAAGGCACAGCATTCTGGCCCCGGCTGCGCATACCAGGAGAGCAGCTGGTGGGCTGGTGCCAGTTCATTCCTGAGCAGCTGCGGGGCCCGGCAGAGGGGCAGTGGGTGCAGGCTGCTTTACTAAGAACCCCCTGCTGGCCGCAGGGGTCGATGCTGACCCATGGTGGGGCGGGAGCTCAACAAGAGTCCCACCATGGCCCAAGTCCAGCACAGAGGCATGGGGTGACATGTGCCACTAACTAGAGAGATAACCCCATCGCGGGAACCTGCAGCACTGCTTTCAGTGCCCCCCTTGTGTGGGCTTCATTGTCCCCCACAGCCCACCCACAGCCTTCCCTCTCTCCTCCCCTGTGCTGGCATTTGGCCCCACAGCAACCCGCTGACGAATGCTGCCTGTAGTTCCTATGGCAGAAGCCAATTCCCCCCCGCTCCCCCCCCCCACTAATCTGCCCGTGCATGCAGCCTCCACCTGCTGAGCCAGCGGAAGCCGTGCTCAGCCAGCCCCAGCTAGCGCCAGGGCTCTGAAACCCACTCCGGCTGCAGAGCCTGTAGGGTGGCAAAGCCTTTGCACCCTGGTCCTGCTGCCGTGGGAAATCCCAACCCTGCTTGGCACCAGGCAGGGAGGACTCTGCAGGCAGCATCATCTGGTACCAGAAGAGCTGAGCTATCAAGGTAAGGGCAGGGTGCAGGCAGGGAGGTGACCAGAGTAAGCACTGTCCCTGCTGTGCCTTGTTCTGTCGGGCACCAAGGAGAGGGTCTGGTTCCAGCCTCCTCTACTGAGCCAAGGTCTTGTCCCCCATTTCGGCTGCTCGGCAGTCCTGCTGCAAGGTCACCCTGCAGCCGGGAGCCTGTGCTGAGCTCTGGAGCCATCATACACGGAGGGACCTCGACCAGGGTCCGGAGCTTTCTAGTCCTATAGCTGCAAGGAGGGTTCTGAGCCTGACCCCGGCGCAGGGGGGAATGAAAGGGGGGAGCAGCAGTGGAGAGGCTGGCTGCCGGCACCCTGCCCTCCTTGCCTAGGCAAGAGGATAGCACGGCTATGCCCCCCTTCCGGGGCAGTAGGGCCAGCCGTCTGCTCCAGGAAGAGAGGAGACACTGGGGAAAAGCCAAAGCACCGGACCTTCCTGTGCCGGAGCAGCGATAGCGGGCCGACCCCAGCAGCATCCCGCTCTCCGGTGCGGCCGATGCAGCTGCGGGGAGCCCTGTCGAAGCAGGGTGCCAGGGGTCGGGGCACCGGGCTGCAGTCCGGCGGCCCCGTAGCCGAGGGCTGTCCCAGCCGCGCCGCGCGGTGCCCTTGGCGCGGCGGGAAGCGCTAGGACCCGGCGTGCCGCGGCCGGCAGCGCTGGCACCGGGCGCTGCGGGACGGGACCGTGCCCTGCAGGCGGCGGCGCCGCGGGAAGGAGCCGGCAGCCCCCGGGGAAACGTGTAAGAGACGCGGTGGTGCCCCGGCTGCCTCGGGTGCGGGTGGGTGCTGGGGGCGGAGCGGGGGCTCCGGCAGCAGCGGCGGCTGCGGCAGCGCTCGGGGGAGCCCTGGCTGCCGTCCCGCGGCCGTGCGGGGCTGTGGTGGTGGCCGGCTGTCCGACCGGGGCTCCGACCCCGGCACGCTTGGCCCCGCTCCTGCCGGTGCTGGGTGCTGCTGCCTTCCCTTCCCCTCCCTCCACAGGACTGCCGCGGGGCCGCTCAGGGAGCCTGTCTCAGGAACAGCGTACCACGGGCAAGAAACGCTTCCCCTTTCGCCATCCCCCGAAACAGCCAGCTGGGTACGGTGTTTGTTTGCCCGGGCCGTGGGGATGTCATCCGACCACTGGCACGGCCACCGCTTACTGGCTCTGTCACCTTTCTGTGCCAGTCCCAGCCTGAGTGCTGGCTCCCTCCCTGCCCCACCAGTCACATGTTCCTGTATGGCCCCGAGGGTGCCTGCACCACAGGGAACACCTCCAGGGAGCCCTCCACGTTCTTGGGGTTCCTGGGGCTAGGCCACCGTTCACCTCCCTGCCAGAGCTTCTTCTGCAGCCCCATTTGCCTCTTGCAGGCCCTTTGTCCCCGTAGCTGGGCACTCTCCCATGACCCTTTCTATTTGTAGGCTGACCGCTGGGAGCTTGCCCTTCCCCCTTGCACCATTCCCCGTGCAGGTCCTTTCTCCCCAGGCACCATTCCCTGGCTGCCCTCGGTGTGATTTGGCCCAGCACAGAGGTCCTGGCTGCATTTGGAGTCCAAGGCATGGCCCAAGGCTTGTTTGTAGGAGCCTGACCTCGCGTGCAGGCAGAAGAGGCGAACGTACAGGCAGAGCAGGGTTCGTAGCATGGCCCTTGACCCAAAGCAGTGGTGCCTCTCAAGGTCAGGGCACTGTTCTGCCGCCCCAGTAAAGATCTTAATGCAAGAGGTGAGAAAACGGGGTCCCCACAGCTGCTTTTTGTCATTATCCCTCCGGTGCCCTTGTGCTGTCCTGGGGAGGGAGCAGGTGCTGTAGGGGATGAAATGGATCGGGAAATGTAGGAAGTGAGGGAAGCTGGCACAGCTGGGTGGTAGGAGATAGTGAAATTTATCTGTCCTGGTCCTCAGGCTTGTGCAGGGAAGGTGATGGAGGATGTGGTGGAGGAGCACCAGCTGTTTTCTGCACAGACATATAAGAAGTCCTGTCACTCCCTGCCAGGAATGCCTGGAGCATCCCTGAAGGCAAGGTGGATGGCACAGGGACCAGCAGGATGGGACATACAGGCAGCAGTGGCAGAGAAGCCTGTCTTGTATCAGAGCAGGCAGCCCTGCCCTGAGTTGCTGTCAGCAACAAGACCCTCCAGGGCTCTCCAGAAAGCCAGGTTTTTGTGGAGCTCTTTTCCTTCTTGAGAAGCATGCTTTTTTGCAGAGAACCCAGCACCCCCATGACTGCAGGTGCAAAGCAAGGCCAGCAGCAGCACTGCTGGGCACTGCATAGCAGTTCAGCTCTGCTGTGAAGCTTCCCAGCTCTACCATCCCAGGACACAGCACTAGCAAAAATCAGGTGAGACTTTCCCACCTGCTTGCATCCTCTGGAGGTGGCAGATCCAGTGTGGGGAGTGGAGAAGACAGGAAGTTGGTGATGTCTGCAGCTCCTCCTCAGAAGAGGGATCTTTGTGGGAAGCCAGCTACCACTCTTGTCAGGGCTGACTTTTGTCATTTGACTTGCCAGAAAGAGACTTACTGGGTCTGGGCAGCAGTGTGAGAAGAGCAGGCTGTTTCCCCGGAGACTGAATCCCTGCCAGCTGAGTATGGATGCACAGAGTAAGCCTGAGGCCATGAGTCCCTGGGAGGGTAGTGCCAGGAGCCCCTCTTGTCCCTGAGGCACTGGGTCCATGGCACAAGAGTACTTCTGGATGCCTCACAGCTCAGGACCAGAGGGAGAAGCAGGCAAGGGGCCTTTGGAGAAGTAACCTGTGCTGAGGAGGTGCACTTCATGCCTTTTTCCATCCCATCCCTGTGGAACTTGGGGTTCTCAGGGGACCAGCCAGGACTTCTTCCTCTGTGGCCTGCAGCTGAGCAGCAGGCACAGCCCCACAGAACAGCTGTCATGTTCAGGATGACTGTCACAGTCTTGTGACACAGTCCTCATGTGGTCCATCCTGACCCTGAAATCTGCTTCCTAACACTATCCCTGCCCTTCTGCACAGTGTGTCACCTACAGGCAAACTCTGTTTCTTTAAACCACCTTCAAACAAAAAGCTCCTGCTTCTGCCCTCGGACTTCCCTGCTTACTCCCAGATTTCCCAGCTCCTGCTCATCCCCAGTCCTGCCATGGGTTAGCACAGCACACACAACAAAGCCCGCATTTCGGGGTGCCCTGTCCCACTTGGTGCACTTGGCTCCCAGTTCCATTTATTCCCCCATCTCCCTGCTGCAGCTCGCTGCCTCCTCATCCTCATTGCGTGACCCCAGTGCTCGGGGCCGTGCCTACCCTTCCCTAAGGGGTGGCTTGGGATGCCTCCCCACCGGGCAATGCCAGACCCTCTCCCACCAGCCAGCAGCTCGCCACTGCTGGGAGAACGCCAGCGCTGCGCTCCCCCCGCGCTGCTTCCCGGAGCCGCTAAAGCCCGCTCCCGCCGGCTAATTCCTTCCCCGTGGGCTCCCCGTGCTCCCGGTCACGCCGGGGGCGAGCCCGCCGCTGCCGCTGCTCCCCGCGCCGCCGCCAGGGGGCAGCGCCGGCCCGCGCCCCGCCGTCCTTTCGCAAGGGCCTCAGGGCCGAGCCGGAGTGTCCCCGCCGAGCCCCCGCAGCCCCCCAGAGCCCCTCGGGGGTCCGGCAGCTCTGCAGAGGGGCTGGGACGGAGCCAGGGGGCAGTGCTTCCCCCCCGGGGACAGGCAAACTCTGCCGCGCTCCCCCGGCAGCACGGCCGCGGGGCACTGCAGGCTCCCAGCTGCCCGCCGCGCCTCACACTGCAGGACCCCCTCGAGGGTTCCCTCCTCCCTGGTCTGTGTTAGAGCATCCTCTGCCCACCGATGGACACTCGGCTTAGCAGAGGGGCTGAGGAAGGCGGGGAGGGCGGTCCCAGCGGTATCCTGGCGGCTGGGCTGGTCATGGGTTCGGCCTGGGGGCCTTCTTTTGATGTCCCATGGTTGTGCTCCACTGGGTGGCCTGGGGGCCTCGTTTCAGCTTGGGAACCTGCGGAAACATGACTGGCGAGGAGAGGAAATGATGAACGGCTGGTACTGTTAGAAGCTGTGGGAAAGGGTCCTCCTGGAGACCTCCCTGGGGAATGTTTAGGAGCATTCAGCCACAGCTCCGCTGCTGATTCGCCCAAAAGAGAAAGCATGACTGGATGGACTTAAGTCTCCAGACAGGATTTAGTCAGCCTTGCCAAACATTTGCACAGACCAGAATTCCTCCACGCCAGCCAGCAAATGTTGGGCCAGGCACAGACCAGGGCTGGCACGGCTGTGAGAGCTCCTGGACCTGTGTTTGGAGCCCTCGTCTCTGCAGGTGGCCGTGTGCCATGGTCCCCGTGGTGCTGGTGACCACAGACACTGCCCAGGGAGCAGACTGGCTGGGAGAACAGACAGGCACCCTGGGGCCAGCCCTGCCGTGCAGGATGGGCAGACTCTGGCTGCAGCAGCACTCCCAGAGAGCTGGAGCATGGCTCTGTGTGCTGCTGACACCAAGGTCCCTTGGGAAGGCTGATGGGGAGCCATTGCTTCAGGCCATCCTCCAGAGCAGGGATTCCCCTATCCTGCAGAAAGCTACCTTCTGCCTTTTCCAAGATGGTTCACTGGGCACCTTGCTCCACTGGGGTATGGATGGACTTTGTCAAGGAGGGAACAGGACTACACACCAGCTTCCACCCCCGTTCCTCCTGCCAGGTTCCGTGGTTCCCAGCAGCCCGCAGCTCCCCTGCGGTGTTTTACGAGTGTGGCTGAGTGCCAGCCGGCTCCTTCCTTAATGGCTATGCTCCATCGTGGGAGACTGGTGCTGCCAGCTAAGGAGGAGGATGTGCCCCCGGCACTGCTTCAATGGGCCAGATGACCTTGGCTATAGTGGAGTTCCCTCTGCCAGCACCAGCTCCATCCTCCGCCAAGGAGACCTGGAGTGACACCATGACCGGGTGCTTGGAGTGGTCTGTGCCCCACGGCTACCATTTCTGAATGCCACAGGGTATTCCTGCCTGCCTCTGAGCCAGGAGTTAACCCTGTCTCCTCTGGTGCAAGTGGGACCCTGAACTCTGTGTCTTGAGTTTATCCAAGCCCCAGCTTGGGCCCTGGCAGCGGGAGACTGCCTGCTGTGAGGTAACATTTCACCCTTGGCCGGTGGCGGCACAGCTGTCACTCAGTAACCAGCACCTAGCAGCTCAGCTGCTAATTGGTGCCATTAGTCAGTATTTACTCCCTTAATGCTTGTAGGAGAAAGCAAATGGGCAGCTGGAGCTCAGGAGAGGGCAGCAGCAGTGCGGGGAGGGAGGCAGAGGGATGGGGATGGAGGAGGGAGGGATTGCTCCTGGAAGGATTGTGCCCAGGAGATGGTGAGGGTGGGAGACCCTCTGCAGTGGCTTGGACAGAGGGGCTTGTGTACCCCCAGCCTGACAGCAGGGAGATGCCCTGTGTCCCAAAGATGCTGCTGTTCCACTGGGGCAGGCTGCCCCCACCTCCAACAGCCTGAGAGGGGGCTGGAGCTTGACTGGACGCCCCTGTCCATGCCAGGTCCCAGGAGCCTTGTGGGCACCACCGGCCCCTTGCTGAGCTGTGACCAATCAGCAGACAATGGGATTTGTTTCTGCTTGCCCAGATGGAAAACACCCATGGCCCTGCCACTGCCACTGCGCTGGAGGCACATGGAGGCCATTCCTTGTCATGTCTCCAGAGCATTTGCTCACCAGGGCTGTGAGTGCTTCAGGGGCAGTGGTATCACCACATTGCATCTCAGTGCTACCAGCGAAGAGGGATGCTTAGCATGAGGAGGTGGTGGGGCTGATTGGTAGCAAGGGCCTCCCTCTCCCCTGCCTTTCCTTGCAGGGTTTCACCCAGGGCTGCTCTGCTGCTGGCAGCGAGCTCCTGCTGCTCTCAGCCCACTAGTGAAGAAGTCAGAGGCAGCTGCCTGACTTTGTCCCTGCAGGTCGGGTCGTGCAAGGAAGCAGAGGGACGACAGGATGCTGGAGGTCTGCGTGGCTCCCTGCAAGCAGTGATGTGCCAGCTGCATCTCTGTGCCACAGGCAGAGTTCAGGAAGGTGTTGCAGCCCACTCTTTTCCCGCTTCATCCCAGCAAGGCTCAGGCCATCAGGTGAGCATGACCTCTGCCCTACCACCTCATCCCAAAATACAGGGCAGGGCACCGAGAGCCCAGGGATCACCACCAGGAGTCCTGCAAGCAAGGACTGGAGATCTCCCACCCCTAAGAAGAGTCTGCCAGCAGCTCTTCAGCCAGGACCAGCAAGGGAGTAGCAAAACTAAAACGATCGGTCCCTGAGCCATTTGCTGACCTCGGCAACAAGCTGAGATGCTTTGTTGGCTATCAAAGCATCCATGATCACTGTAGTCTCATTATAACTGGATTCCCAGGAGCCTGCAGTGGGTTTTTTTGCCCCATTCGCTAATAGATTAATCATCTTCTGGCACTTGAGAGAGGTTCAGCATCTTCTATGTTTCCCTCCATGTGACTGATTAAAATGCCCCTTTTCCCCCGCTTTCCCCATAGACCTGCCTTGTCACACATGCAGACAATTGAATAGAGCTGCTAATCTGCTTGCCACTCCACTCCTGCCTGCCTGCTCTGCCTTTCAGACATGCTGGCTTTCTGTTTCTCTGCTTCATGGCCCTGAGGGCCAGTGCAGAGGCTCTGTGAGCTGACTTGCCCATGCCTTCCTCTGGAATGGGACAGGCAGCATCCAATGGAGGGAAACGCAGTCAGTGTGGGTCATGCTTGCAAAGGTAAGGGTGGTTTTGCAATGGAAAGGAGCACTGGATGTCATGCAGTGCCCTGGCCTCAGCTCTGCTGCAGGCTGATGGCCTTGCCGTGCCTCAGTTTCCCATGTCCCTAGCACAGGCACATTACAGGGAAAGGGAAATCTCATTGCAGAGGAGGGCTGGTGGGTTAATTAATGTATGGTTGCAAAGTGCTTGGAAATCTGCAAGGAAAATGGTCGACGTGGGTGCCAAGTGTAAAAGATTCTGGAAACATTAAGTGCCTGCAAATGCTGCCTAGCTCCTCAGGCCCCAAAATTCAGATATCGCCCAAGAGCCACCAAAAATATCCCTTTAGCTCATATGATGCATTATCCATTGCCTGGAATAAATCTCCCTTTTTGCCCTTGCTTTCCAAAGCAGCTGTTTGTTTGTTTTCCCCTTTTGGATTTCATAGCTTTAGTTAAAGCAGGGAATTGCTACAAGGGAGGAGGGAAAACAAAAAAAAAAAAAGCAGCTTTTGTGAGAGTTTGGCAGCAAGCATCACTGAAGGGAGAGCACTTTGCCTGATTGTTCTGCCTGTTACAAACTAGCTGTGAGCAGAGCGTACAAATTTGGCTCCAGGTGATGGCCTCACCAATGCCTGCAGTGCATGTTCGAGTTTTCAGAAGGAAAACTCAAAGGCCTGGGCATCTTTAGTCCCACCAGCATGTTCTGGGAAGCATGTCCATGGGACTCCCAGCCTTATGTAAGGGGGAGAGGCTTTGCTGGCTGCCTTCCTCCCTTGCCTTCTCCCTATGCTCTGGGGAGCGCAGCAATCTGCCAACAGCAGCAGCGTGTTTTGGCACTGAGCTGCTGCTTTGGGGATGGAGAGGGTGGGAACGCAGCAAGCCCCTGGGCCCGACTTGAGGCTGCCTTTTCTCCTTGCCCAAATTACACTGGGGAGAAACTTCTAGCTCTGTGAGCCCAGTACCAGTGCTGGGCAAAGCACAGCTGTTTCCAGTTTGGAGCGGAGTCTGTTTTTGTAGCTGTTTGCTTTTTCTAGGAGGTTTGTTATTGTACACGCAGAGGTGAAGATGATAACATGAGAGTCACTTGGGAGCGGAGGGTTCTTCAAACACAACATCTTTGCCAAGACGAAGCAAGGCTGCTTGGCTCTGCAGCAAGGGCTCGTGTTTGTGGGGCAATAAATGAGTTGTTATTGGCTGTGCAATTTGTTACCTTCCCCATACACCGTAGAGGAGGTGTCACCCCTCTGAAACTGCATGCTGCCATTGACGTTACACAACCCAAAGGCTTGCATCACTCTTGGGAGCAGCCGTGCTTCCTTGAGGGGCTGAAGTGCCTCTACGGAGAAGAGAACCTTGAGAGAAACATCTCCTGTCCTCCACCAGCCAGGGCTGGATTTTAAAGGACACTAACTCTCTCCCAGACTTAGCCTTCCTCATGCCATGGTGTCTTGCTCGCTCCAGGTCTTCTGCCTGCACAAGAGAAGACATCGTTAGACCCCGTCCTGCAAGTTGGTGATGGGTGGGTGCAGAGGTCTATGCAGGGGAGCAGCCAGCAGCCAGTGCTGTACTTAGGAGCTGGAAGCTGCCTTTCTCCATGCCTCCCCTCGGGTCTGTCTGCCGGCCTCCCATCTGCCTGCGGTCACCAGCAGCTGGGACGCTGTTCAGCACTAATGGATTTCAAACCTCCCATCTCCAGTGAGAGGCGTCTCTATTGAGAGATGTTTGATTCCAGTGCTCGGGGGAGTGGCTCTGCAGACAGGACCAGAGCTGCCGATTAGAGAACATTTAATCCTGTACTTTGGTGATGGTAAGTGTTACGTGCCCTGCTGCTGAAAGCCTGGGGTGAGGCAGCGGCTACATCCGCCCTGTCCTGAAGGAGAGACTTCCTGGAATATCCACTCAAAGGTAAATTTTGTGGTGTTTCTCCTCCCAATGGGGTCTGAGGTTATAGTGATGCTGAGAGCCTTGTCCTGGCTTCTGAAAGCACAAGTGTCAGTTTGGCTGGGCAGCACCAGTCTGGACCCTGTGCTCAAGTTCCTGGGGGAATTGGTTCTCACAGCTTTTAGTCTGTGCTAAAGTTGGAGCTTATATAGAAAAATAAAATGGTAGAGATGCTTAAATTTTAGCTCATGCTGCTGAGCAGCAAGTGTGGATATCACAAGGAGAAACACAGTGCCCAAGCTGCTGTGGCATCCATGTTCCAGGGACTACCAAGGGGCCTTGGGGGACTCTGTGGGTGACAGCATGGCACATCTCAAAGCTAGAGAGGAGGCAACCTTGCTTTTCTGTTTTGTTTGGATTTTGCAGAGAAGAGGGGAGATAGGAGAGGAGAGAAAAGACGAGGCAAGGTGGGGAGAGGAGAGGTCTTATCTGTGTTGCAGCTTAACCAGAAGACCTTCCAGATCAGATTGGCTTATGGAGAGGGGGCTGAGGAAAGGCAGGCGCAAGGCTTGGCTCTGTCATTGCCTGGGAGATGCAGCCTGGGAGCTTTAATTGGAGATGAGAGCTTTTAAATTTAATTTGATCTGATATGGATCTTAAATTTAAGAGAAGAGCCTCCTGTCTTACTATCTGGCAGCATTATCTGCTGCTCCCTTCATGTTGTTAGTGTACCTTACTATCTGACCCCAGAAGCCCATAACCATGACAAATGTCTACGGCCAGTGCAGAGCGAGAGATCCAGCTGTGGAGGCTGCTACTGAGCTGATCAGTGAAGAGGTCTCTTCCTCAGGGTGACACTCTGCAGTGTCATCGTTGCAGATCAGAAAGCACTGGTAGTTGTCTCAGCCTTGTTACCATTGCCTTTTTCTTGGGCTTGGAGGACTTTTTGCTTACGTGGCAGTGTTTTGTAGGTCTGTCTTAAAATACAAGCTTGGTGCTTGGATTCTGCAGGAAGATGTGTGTTAGAGATCATCTTGCTGAGAGAGCGTGAGAGTGAGAATCTGCCAGAGCTTTCGGGGGTGTTCTAACTTCTGGGTTTAATTTCTAACCCAAACTGATCACCATCTGCAGAGAATTTTCTGAGCCTGTTTATTAATGGAACAAATGCTTTAATGGTCAAAGCTGCTGGAGGGGCTTCCTGGTGCCGCTGCCTGTGTCCACACAGCACAGTGAATGGAGAGAGCCAGGAGGGCCCTGTTTTCCTTTAAACACCCAGCTACATTAAAAAAAAAAAAAAAAAATTACGTGACTGTTTAACCGCACGGATATAAGGTTAAATTCAGGTGCACTCCCCTTTGCTGGAGGACAAAGTACCTGAGGAATCCTCCACGTTTGCACTTCAGCTGAGCAACAGGCTTTTATCACAGCGGAGTAGATATCTCTATTCTGGAGAGATAGGAGCCTGGAGGCGGCAGCTTGAAAAAAACTCATCTTAGAGTTGCCCTTTGGATACTAAATAAACATGGTACTTATATCCTCCGAATATAGGGGGATTGCTAAGGTTCACAGGGCTCTGCACATTGCCTGCCACCCTGGGTAGCACCACCATGAATACACCGTGCAGAAAAGTTGTCTTTAATCCTCTCCATGACTTACAGAATCATAAATGGTTTGGGT
>VZTR01037805.1:0-10294 GCA_013400775.1 Chaetops frenatus
AAGGTCAAGTTCTCACACCACAAAGAGTATTTTTGCTACCATCTCCTCCTGAAGCTGGCTACCTCTTTATGCACAAGCAGTCCCTTCACATAATTTTCTTCTGTGGAAGAGTTTTCCACGTCTTCTCCAAACATGTGTGGGCCTGGGGTCTGAGTTTAGCAGACTGCCTCATTGTGTAGTGAACGTCTGCGATTCCTGTATATCTAGTGGGGGTGTCCACCAGCCACTCTGTTCGGGTAAAGAAGGGCTGAAGTGGCTGCTCTGCCATCATACAATTCTGATCTCTTACAGCATCCTCCGTATTAGTAATGTACAATATGACTTTGTGGCCCAAATGAACAGTCTTCCACCTTCCTTTTCTTCAAGTTACAGCTGACAAGTAGGTGAAAGTTCACAAAGCGTCTCCCTCAGTGATTCCACCTGACCGCGCTGTTTGTCGGCAGCTGGCCGGGTCTGGGAAGCGGGGAGGCCGCGGCCGGCGGCGGGCCGTGGCCGGGGTGTCTCGCATGCCTGCCCTCGCCTTGCGGAATGCCGCAAGCCAGACCATGTCCCTGCGAGCTCGTGGCACGCCGCAGGCACAGAGCAGGTGCCTGAGATGCCTTGCGCTCCGCTGGCCAGCAGGCCACATGCCAGAGCCCCGGCGGCCCGCTGGCCGCGGCGGTGCTCCCCCTCTGCCGCGGCCTCACCGCGCCGGCCCAGCGCCTTCTGAGGGGCACAAAAACGCGCACAGCTGTAAGAAAACTTGCCAGGGAGGCACAGCTCCTTGCCAGCCCTTTGCTGTGTTACATTTTCCTATCCAACCTGACCACAGAATCACAGAGCAGCCTGGGTATGAAGGGACCTTAGAGATCACCTAGTTCCAAATCCCTTGCCTTGGGAAGGGACACCTCCCGCTAGGCTGCACACTTATTTTCTGGATTTTGATATGGAATTAAACCTTATGGCAATAATCTTACAATGTACTGTAGTAAATTCTGACGCTTCTCAGTCTTCGTGCTTCTATATTGTGAGACCAAATTGAAATTTAACTGGTTGGAAAAATGCTGGGAGACAAAAATATGCTGCAAAAAGACCAAAGCATCTGATAGAGAGGGAAATCAGTAAAATTATGCGAACAGGGATAAACAAAAGCTTCAATCAGAAATTGTGGCTTTGAACTTTGTTACTTCAAGTCTGGAGCCAATAATATGGAGGTTCCACAGTGGGTGGGTGAGAATGAAACAGAAAGAGATTAAAAGGTAAATAAAATATGCAGTGAAACAAAACTGTGATTTTTTTCAGTACTGCTTTTCCCCATCATTCATTGAAATAGTCATTTAACAAACTTTGGCTTGGCAGAAAATTCAGGGCTCTTTAAAGACTCCTAACATAATCTGATATGTAGCTCTATACTATCTATTTAAAAAAGAGATTTTCCTAAGAAACATCTTGTCAAAGTTAGAGTCAAGGGGACAATTCACAGTGGATAATTTATTCAGCATATTTTGTCTTGTTTCCTGCTCCCAGATTGTCCAGGAGGCAATTGTGATTCCTTTGAATATATTTGAGTTTGCTCACAAAAGGCTTTAAGGGAATTATTTTTAGATTGGATTCATGACTAAATATGATACCTGCTACTCGATCTCTGTTGGTCAGTTATTATTAGAGTCAGACAACTATTCACAGTTGAACTAGACATAACTTATTTTAAAAATGCAGTCTAATTTCTGTTTGCAAATTATCCCCGATGAAATCAAGTATTTGTGGGACTGTTTATATTTCATCACATACAACCTTGTAATGTAATATATATTTGCTATTCATTTCTTCTCATCTGAGCAGTGCTGTACTGTATCAGCTTCCTGGCCAGATGATGAAAATCACTTATAGTCTGCTTAAATTTACCAATTATCAGCCAGTGTTCATAAATGCTCAATTAATCTGCAATTCAGACAACAAACAGGAGGCCACTTCTGTGCAAATGCTCCTGCAAACATTTACTGACCACTTTTCATCAAAATCTTGTGAACAACCCCATGAATATGATTCATTTATTGACATGGTTTCCACCATTGTAATGAAAGGAGAGTTGGATAACAACTGGTGAATCAAAGGTTTTGCAGGCAAATGCCTCTGGTCTTCACTGGGCCATGCCATTTTGATATGATACGTAGCTGTGGTGACCCATATAGAGAGAGACATTGCTCCTATTCCCTGGCCAGTCAGTAAGAGCTTTATCGCAGCTGGGAAGCTGCAGAGGAAGGTTTCTACCTGCAGACACTGCAGTCTTCCCCAGCTCTACTCCAGGACCCTCTTGTGCCAAGTGGAAGCCTCTCATGGGGTCCTTAATCCTTGCTCATTACCTGAGGATCAGGCACTGTGCTGGGAGAAGGTCAATGTCAGCTCCATTGCCTTCAGGTGAATCTGTGGCCTCAAGTGAGGATGGTGAAAGCTTTTTTTGTTCCTAGCTCTTAGCTTTTCAGCTATTCACATTTGTCCAAGCTGTTTCAGAAGTAAATATCTTCCCCAAAATACCTTTTACTATATTTCTGAAAAACAGTGAAGCACCTTTGGGAAAAAACCTCTGCAGCTCACAAGAGTAGCAGGAGAAGTTGGCAGGAATAGATCTTCCAGTTGGGCAGTGTTCAGAACATCAAGGACAGAGTGCTCTGTTGAAGGGAACAAGTGGATACTTGTAAAAAAAAAGGCAGACTCATAGAAATTATAAAGGTGCCACATACTTTGTACCGGATGTCAGCTACCCTCAGATGCTGCATGTGGTCTGTAGGAGAACAAAGCTTTCAGCAGCTGCAGCTGATGTTATTCTACCCATGAATAGAATGGGTAGAATAACATCAGAAGAAGATGCAGAGAAGAAGGTGCAGAGAAGCCATGGAAGGCCCCACCTGACATGACACTGCTGGTATTTCCAGAGAGACTTCTTCTGCACCTGGGCCACATGGCCCAACCTGACCCAGTTTTGGCTACAGTCAATACCCTGCTGCTGAAGAGAAACAGGTGGCTTGTCCTGCCATGGGAAAGCAGAGAAAAATGCTTGCTGGCCATGGTTTAGGAGGGAAGTTCACCAAATGTCATCGTTTATGGAGGTTCTGATTTCAGAAGTATAGTGGGAGGTTTTATCTGCCAAATACTCATGAAAACGAGTCCATGCTATTTGTTGCAATGTAGCAGTACCCAAGGGCATATTCACACCACGTATCTTCATCAGCAGGTGAGACATAAGATGCCTGGTGGTGGCCAGTGTATCCACCCGCAGCATCACCACCTGAGCCTTGAAAATAGGTGAACAAATATGAATATGTTCAGAAAAACATATATATTCATATTTGCCTATGTCTTCTATTTACAAAGAAACTCAGCTGCTCAGTCAAACAATGTAAATGAGACAATGCCACATTTAATAATGTGGTTGTTTGTAAAAAGAGTAAATTTCATATGAAATTCAAACACTTAATGATGACTTCAGTAAACATAGAGCAGACTTCCATTTGCATTTGTTTCTGCCAGATGCCCATGCTTTATCCTCTTTTATCAGTGCAGTAACATCTTCACATCTGTCATACATCTTTCCACCTGGTAATTAGTGGGTGAAAATGAGAGAGTTTCACCTTGCTGTCCCCTGAAAAAAAATCACAAATTTCATGGTAGCTCAGTTTTACAAACTGCATGAGACAAACACAGCATTTCTAATAAATACTGTTATTTTTCAAAGGGAAACAATATAAGTAGAATAAAAAAAAACCTCTCCAAAACCCCACACCCCCAAAAAACCCCAACCAAAACCAACCAAACAAAAAAACCCCAACCACAAAAAAACAAACAAAAAACCCCACTGCCTACTCAAAAATTACTCCAGAAGGTCAAACAGTATGATAAGCTAAATGAAGTTTTAGAGCAGGTGCCTTGCCACAATGGCAGAACTTTTTAATTGTTTCTGTTGAAATAGTACTTTTGTTGAAGAATTAGGCCAGTTTAAGTAAGCAGAAGTATAATAATTTCTGAGGCTAAACTACACTTAACAACAAGAAATGCTTACTCCAGCCTGGTGCACGTGGACACAGTGCAATGAACATGAGGGTGAGTGGCAGACTCTTCAGGACGGAAACACAGAGGAAACTTTCTGATGAAAGAACAGACGATACCCTTCCAAGGATGCTCCTGTTTTGATGAAACTCTTGTTTTGTCACAGAAGTATAGTTATTCAAGTGGCCCAAGCTAGACTGAAGTTTCAGCCCAGGAAGGCCCATGCCTTGGCCTGCAAAGATGACGTTAGGTGCTGGTGGGGTGTCCTGTGTGGTCACCTGTGATGCCCCAGCTCCGTGACTGGGCTCTGAACTCCCCCTGGGACTGCCCTGGGATGTGGGACAGGGGCTGAGGGATGTCCACTTGTGGTTCTGGCTCGTCTCCTACTGTAATTGCACCCAGACATTATACTGAAAGGCTTGAATTCAGCTGAATCTTTGTCAAAATATCAATTAGTACTTCTGACTGAATTCTTTTAACTTTTGTCCCAGTATCCCCTGTGTCCTTCTGCCCTGGTCTCCATGGCAGAGTGCAATGAGTTGGAGTCATGGGCTAAGACATGGGGTTATATAGTCAGTTCCCCAGGTTCTGGTTCCCAAGCCAGTCCCTCCAGCTTGTGAGTACCCTGTTTGTCCCAAACTTCCCCAAGCTACTGCAATACCCAAATTATTCATTGGAACACTTTGCCTTGAGGGAACCACAAGCTCTATTTCTTTAATGATTTTAATGGTCAAAATAGTGCCAGGTCAAGCCATTTAATTGTGTATTTAATTAGTCATCTGTATGCATGAAACTTAGAGGTGTTCAGCTGTGCTATTTTATAGGGATTAACTAAGTGGGTAGTAAATCATCTATGCCAGCAATAAAAGTATTTATAGCAGTACTCCTCTACTCCTTCTTTTTATTTTTTTTTATTTTTTTTAAACTATTATTGCTGTGTTGCTTGTACTGGTAGGGGTCTGCACAAGAATAGTTCTGCTCTAAGAGATGGGAGAAACACAATTTGAGATTTTGTCTGACATCGCCTAAAAGCAACAGTAGGTAATGCAGCAGAAGCTAAAATGTGAAGTTCACAGCCAGATGACCCAAAAAGTTATTGCCAGCTGCAGGCTTGCTGTGTAGCAGGAAATAAACACGCAAGAAACTTGGCCCTGTGGAAACTCATAATTTAAAGAAGAGCAGGACAAGAAATATGATCTGAACTGGTGGGTAGTTGTTCTCTGTCTTGAATAAATCTTAAGAGTATTTGGCTGTTAACGGTTCACAAGTTTGCACTGGCAAAATATTTCCTGGAGTCAATGAAGTCAGCCTCCCAGTCTCGTTTGTCCTGTGTGTGAACAAACCATTTTCCATGTAAGTGCCATTGAAATGCTGCACAGAATTATGGGATCATGATCTGCATAGATAAATGTGTGTTTTAAAGCAGGGAAATTTTTTTTCACCTGCATCACATGGTTAGTCCCTCCTGAACAGAAGAAATGTGCTTGTTATTATTTTTGCCCCGAAGTTTTCTATGCAGTATTTCACAATAAATCTTTCAGGAGAACACTGGCAGTTTGTGTGGAGCACTGACCTGTGAAACAGAGGAAAATATATATTGTTAAAAGTCTTGGCTTGCTCGCTCGTAGGTCATGTGGCAGAGCCAGGTAACTTTTGAAGTGGTGCACAGGGAGTTGCATGAGCAGTAAATGCTGCAATAACAACACAACTGACCTGAGTGTGTAAGCCTCTTTACACTACTTGGCATGTTTAGCCCAATAAATAACATCACGAGACGTCCATTCCCATCATGTTGTTATTCCCACATGACCCAGATGGGCAACCAAAGGCCCTCCATATGTGTGGTTTGCTCTCAGAGAAAACAGGCAATGGAGTCAGGTGTTGCTGAATGACTGCTGTTTACCACAATCCTGCTGCCCTCAGCTCAGGTGGAAGCAAACAGCAGATATCCTTTTCATTCACTGCTTTCAAGCAGTTCTTGACCTCCAAACTTCTCCTTTGTCTTTCAGTAAGATCAAGTGCTTGCTTGCTGCCTTCTCTCTTGTTTTTCTGCTCTTCCTGCTACAGTCACCCAGACACATGTATATCACTATCTATAAGCACATCATGTAGCCCAAAGCTATTTAGTTTAGCTCCTGTTCAGGCGTAGCTTCCCAGGTGCCCTTCATGGATGCTGTGCCTCTGGAATGTGACCATGGGGAGAGAGGGCTGTGGACAGGGTGAAGATCTGCACAGAAGTGCTGAAAATCGCTTCTCTCTTCCTTAGCTGCTGAGAGCTTACAATGACTGCCTGCTCTGGCAGGAGGAACAAGGCCTGGACCTGTGCTGTTGTGGGAGAAGGATGTATCCAGATCTTGCACAGGCCTGATGAGAAGCTAAACATGGAGATTGTTGCTGCCCTTTAGTCATAAACTCTCCAAAAATATTCAGCTATAGGTAGGATGGAACACTTGATAAATTCAAGTCATGTTCAGCAAACAGTTCTATTCAAATGTCTAATCCTGACTATGGAGAGAGAATTTTTGAAAGTATGATTTCTTTATTCTTTGTTTAAAAAAAGGAAAACAGTCATTCAGGTGTTTCAGGCATTCCATTCTGAACCAAAAATACGTTTGGCTGAACAAACTATTTTCTTTGTCCTGAAATAAATGCAAACATTAATTGGAGGAAAAATCACTTCCCAGCAGCCCCAGATAAGCATCTCAGGAGGGTGGGCATCTGCCTGTGAGTGACACCTTCTCCCCTGCTCTTCTGCTCTTCATCTTCCTTCCTGGTTCTGTTCTCACAATTTTTCCCCTCTTCTCAGTTGAACCAATTTTCCCTGTGTTTGCTCTTCCTCCCTGTTAAAAATTAATCAGCTCAATAAACCTGCTCTTCTTCCAAGAGGAGAGCTGCCCTTTCCCTCCCCATCCTGCAGGCACCTGGCTCAGCCTCTGGCTCAGAGGATCTCCCTGCTTGTGGGAGGTGGGACTTAGGGGCACATAGCTGTTGGCCAGGAGGAGCACACTGCCTTTACTTCACTGTTCCAAGCCATCTGTGGTAGGGAAATGTTCTTTGACAGATTCATGGCCGTGCTGCTCCACTGGTGGCTCCCAGACACAGACTCAGACACCTGCTGTACCCCTTTCTCCCTGAGCTATCGGATGGTCTTGCTTTGGATTTGTCAGCCTCTTTCCTCCGCTCAGTGCTGAATGAGCTCTTTTGTCCTTCTGCACAACCTCACAGGATCAAACCAGAAAAGATAAGAGTTTTCCACTTCCCCCAAAGCCCTTGCAAGAGCTCGCTGGCTTTCTCTGTGCTTGCTTGCTGCCAGCCCCCGCAGGACTGCAGGAGCTCTGTTTGCTCTTCCTGAGACTGCAATTACCAGCACTCCCCTTGGCAGCTCTCCTGCCCTGCTACATTCCTTTTTGTTATGCTAATAGACTTATAACCAACTCCAGCTTCTGAGACTGTAATATACCCCTTTTGATTCTCTAATCTACTTCTCTCCATGCATTACAGCACAGAGCAGTTTGCCAAGGGCCCAGCAGAACGTGTTTAGCTGACTGATTCTAGTTGTTCCTATTAGATCCTGGCATGCCTCTGAGATTTGTCACTTCCACACAAATCACACTCCTAATCCTGAGGTTTAGCAAAGTTTGGATGGATTGGGATTCTACTACATCTTTTTTTAAGGGGAGATGATAATGCTCTTTGATGAAAGATCTCTGGATGGAAAGTCTCCGTGCAAAGTAGGAGCATGAGAAAAATCTGCCTTCGGTCCAACATTTTATCTTTTTTTTTAGTTTAAGTGTGGGTGCTCACATCAAGATGGCAGTGTGAGTGCATTAGGGCTCTGAACTTGTACTCAGTACCTTGGGAAGGGGGAGATGATGTGATTTATGGTTGCCATAGTGGCATGTACAAACATGGACTGAACTTAGATCCTGCATTCCGCAATATGTCCCTCACAGAGCTGATCACTCAAATTACGTTCCCAGGGAGCTGTGCTTCCTGGTGGAAACCTTTTGAAGCGTTCAAGTCTTATGGGACTGTCTCTCCTCCGAAAAAAATTAGTATTTTCATAAGTCTTGAACAAGACTATGTGATTAAAAATACTGTAAGCTGATTTTATGCCCATATTCCTCTCTCATTGCAAAGATGTCCTCTGGCATACCAGTCTTTAGGATCTGTACTACTGTACTGTTTCATAACTGCTGCTTTTTTTTTTTTAATTTATTTTTTCCCTCACTGATGCAGCAGGAGTCCTTGGACTTAGTTCACTGGGTCTAAAGATCATATATCAACCAGTTGGTTCTGTGAAGTTTGATTGCATTATCATGTGACAGTTGCTGATGGGGCTGTGGTTTAATCCTCACTGAGAAACCATTTGGGGGATGAAGAAGGAAAAGACTGCCATGGAGTGTGTAACTTCGAAGGCATGGACATCAACAAAAATGCATACATACATACATACATACAGACGTATGTATGTATATATGTATATATATATATAATTACTTTTTCATGTCAGAAATTGAGAGTCAAGTCTATGGTGGCTGGTATAAATAGCTGCACACCAGAGCCTCACATGTGAACAGAGGGAGGGAGATGGGATGCTTTTCGTAGCTTGAATAGGGATGAAATGGCATGGCTGGCATGGGATTTCTTCTTAAAGACGGAATGCTTCTGCCTCTGCCAGATTGCCAGGCTTTCCTTAGGGTTAATTTGTTTGTTTAACCTCTCTCACAGTAAATAAGACTTGGAAGAGTTTCACACAAGCTTTGGCTTCACACAAAACATGACACCTTTCAGTATGCCAGGGTCAAGAAGATAAACAGCCAAAGCTGAACAGTCCTTCCACAAAGCAGCTCTTTCCAGCTCTTTTCTCTCAGGATATGAGCACCAATGTTGAGCTTATCCAGGCCTCAAGGGGACATGATATTTTCTGTCTGTAGGAAATCCTCTTTGTTTCTGTCATAAAGGAAAGTGTGCGCAGTGCTGCCTTCTGAAATCTGCAGCAAGAAGCCCCTTTCACCCCTTTCTCCACTTTCCTATTGCTCCCCAGTTAAATTTCACATGTATTTCATTTATTGTGCTTGGTGGCTTCACAAGAAACTATTACTGCAAGAGAATTAACTGCATGTCATGTTTGGAAATTTGTTTTGTTTTGTTGCTGTGTTAATCCCAGCTTGCCTCTGAGAAGGCAGCTGATCCTTGTTCCTGTCCTTGATATGGAGATCTGCTTTCTGCCAACTGCTACAGCACTTCATTCAGCCAGGGGAGCAAAATGGAGCCTGACAGACTATTGGCAGGACACGACTTTCTTACTAGGCAACCTGCCCCCACTATTTAATGGGGGCACAGCAATTAAAAATTCATAATAATAAAAAAAGATCACCACAAAAAAGGAGCCAGTAAAAATGCCAGTAAAATGTCCCAATATGTGATCAGAAGTAATTACCGTGCCTCAGGCCTCTGTAACCCCCTAAGATGTATTTAAATATTAGTGTAATGAGGCAGGGAGTAAGTTAAGTGTTGAGAAAAACTCCTTTGAGCAGTGGAAAACCTTGTGCCAGAGTAGTCCTGCCACACCACACAAGTCAGGTGTCCAAAACTAGAGGGCAGTTGCCAGGCCCTCAGTTTTCCAGCTCTGCTTCTCACTTTAACAGGGATCAAACTGGTACAATGCACAATGTATTGAGATCCCAGCTTCTCCCTGCCCTGCCCCGTGGGCCCTGGCTCTCCACAGCCCTGGTTTATTTCTCTGACAATGACATTCTCTGTGGCAATTGTTCCCCTGATTTGTGCATGGAATCAATTGCTTCAGAGGGCAAGAACAAGGTGTCCATGTGCACCTGATGGGCACCATCACCATGCCCATTGTTGGACCATTTCCAATTGGTGTTCAGTTGTTGGTTGCACCACACCTTGTGTTTTATACCAAAGTCAGTCTATGCTGCAGGTGGGGCTTAGGTTTGTAGCAGACCTCTCCTTTTGAAAAGAAAAGCCTTAGCAATTCCAAAATTTTAAAGCATGGTATTTGCAGTGGGCAGGGGAATCCAATTCAGAATATTCAGAAAGCTAACAGCACCAAGGAAAGGAAAACTGTGCTTTGCTTCATCTTCTGAGGAGCCTGACCTCTGCTTGGCCTGATGAAAAGCAGCCCTGACCATGAGCTACTTCCAGCACAAACGAGGAGTGATTAGAGCAGTAAAAAGCCCCTCCTGTAGGTTTTTTTAAACTCTGTTGGAGGCTGGGTGAAGGGAGGGAGGGAGTGGAGAGGGAGGAA
>VZTR01037809.1:0-10115 GCA_013400775.1 Chaetops frenatus
CAAAACACCTACCTGGACACCATCATTCGCAAATTTGAAGGACAAAGTGAGTACCGCACCCTCCGGTCCCGCGCCGCTATCCCCGCGGCCAGGGCGGCCCCCCAACTTCGGAGCAGAGCGGGGAGAGGAGCGGGGGAAGGCGGGAGGGTGTCCCCGGGGGCACGGAGGAGCCCCTGTGACCTCCCGAGGGGGGAGAGGGGTGGGCGACAGCCAGGCAGTGTCCCCGCGGGGATTTATAGACAGGACGACACAGGGGGACGAGCCATCCCAGCCCCGGTGTTTCCCCGGGGACCGGGGACACCGCGACCCCCCACAGTCCCCGGGCTGGGAGGGGGTGCCCGGGCTGGCGGGGAGGGGGTCCCGGCTGGCTGGACTGGGGGACAGGGTGTACCCGGGCGCAGTCGGGCTCGCTGCCTGTTTGCCTTCAACTCTGCGCTCTCGGCGGCCGCCGTCCCTCGTGAAATGTTGCCATTTGCTGTTGCTCCGAGTAATCCCTTTATATGAATTTTTGGGCTGGTTTCGTGTCAAATACAGCGAGGAGTCCGTGCACATCGGGGAGCGCTGGGGTTTGCGTGTGGCTGGGTGGGGGAGCGGGGGCTCCACTCCCACTGTCTGGGCACCCCAACGGGGCTGGATCCCCCCTACCATGCTGGGGATGACGGGAGGGGAGCAGGGGACTGGAGTCCCCCAAAAACTGAGCTCGGGGGGCTGCTGTGGAGTTCCGAAACTGTGCATCCCCCACTTCCCCGGCTCACTGGGGGTGTCCGAGTTTCCCGGGTGGGCAAATCTCCTGGCGCTGCCCTCCCTGCCGGATCTGCGCTGCCCGGCAGTGACTGACGTGACCCTGGGGATGGAAAGTGAGAAAAACTGTCCCTGGTTGCTATCAGCTACCCCTGGGGAGCGGCGGCTGGGGAGCAGCGGGGCCAGGCAGTGAGCTGTGCCAGCGAGGACACGGCCAGGGCCCCCGTGCCTGCCCGTGCTCTGCCAGCCATGTCGGGCACCAGCTGGGTTCTGCTGAAGCATCACCCCACGCTCCCCCGCGGCAGTTTCGTGCTGTGACAGGTGTTGGGAGACACCAAAGCAGCACACCTAAGACGTCTTTGCTACAGGCACTGGGTTCTTCCATGCCTGTGGGTGCCTTCACCCCCAACGCCGCAGCTCCCGTGGGTGTAACTGCTCCTGGTGAGTCCGTCTTGCAGCCAGAGAGGCCCAACCCAACCCTTCCCTGCCAGGGCCGGTGCCCAGCCCTGCTACTGTGGGACCGAGGGAAAAATCTGCAGGTCAGGGCAGGGCAGAAAGCAAATTGGGGGTGAAAAAACCCCCCAAGGAGGCTCTGCAGCTCCTTCCCATCTCCTGGTCTTGGTCACATCCCTGCTCTCAGCACAGCTTGCTCCGGCGCCCTGCCAGCCCTGTAAATCCTGTCCTGCGCCAGCCCAGCCGGGATCCAGACTGGATCCAGTCCAGGGATGGGGAGACTGTTCATCTCAGGTGGGGAATGTGTCCCAGGAGTGGGGCTTTGGGAGAAGGTCCCCTCCTTGTGCTGTCCTCCAGCTGGCAAAGCGATTTGGATATAGAAGGATCGGGAAGAAGGAACTGGGAAACATTTGTCAGTGGTGGTTTGTGCTGTTTGCAGCATCGGCACCAGAATCAGCCCCGTGTGGGAAAGGGAAAGGTGCCAGAGTGGGAGTCCCCCACAAAGGGCCACCAAGGGGCTGTCAGAGGCTGGAATGAAGCAGGGGATTTGTGCAGCATCCCTGGGGACACTGGTTTTACTGGGAAGCATCCTGCAGAGCTGGGATTCTGCAGGTGCCATTGGGGAGAGCCCTGACGTGCCTGGGAGGGGTCCCCCCCACCCCACCGGGTCCCAGCACTCGGTGCTGCAGCTGTGCAGAGGTTTCTCTTGCATTTGGGTGAAATTCCTGGTGAGGCAGCAGGGTTCTGGAGCACGCAGGCTGCAGATGCCATTCCTGGGTAATCCAGGAGATTAATTGGGGTCTGGGCTGGGAGGCAGCCTCCAAATGGACCCTCTGCTCAGACTTGCCTCCAGCTCCAGCCCGGAGCTGATGCCAAATGCTGAGGGAGATGGTGCTGCAGGGGGGGGACATGGGATCCACCACAGAAGCATCCAGCTCCCTGTCCCAGAGCCCAGCACTCCCCAAGATCCTTGAAAAAAACCCAAAGAAACAAAATCAAACCAAAGCGGAGCTCACCCCCAAGATAAGGATGGAAGTGGCTCCATGAGGGCTGGATGACGTGGGCTCTGCAGCGCTGCCACACGCCCTGGCAAGGCAGCCTCAGTTTCCCCTTTCCTTCACTTGAGCACTTTTCTTTTTGCACACAGGAGCCACAAAGCCCAGCGGGGTCTGGATTTCACTTTCAGCCCAAAGGCACAATTACCCTACAAAATATTGGGGGAATCATTAATGTGATGGGTTTCACCCCTGCTTCCCACGAAGCCAAGCCTCACACTCGCTCCTCCTCTTGCCCCTTGCCTGACTTCAGTCAAATCTGAGCAAGGGTGGAAAGTCTCTGAGATAACTCAGGTCTCTGATAAGCTCCTGGGAAGGGACAGAGGCGGCAGCTCTCCCCTCTGCCTGCAGTGCTGGTCAGGGACAGATTGCCCGTTAGACAGCAGAGGGTCCCCACATGCCAGTGGTGAGATGTCAAGGCTGCAGGGATTTGCCAAGCCCAGCAAAACTGCCTCTAGTGAGAAACCCGCCTTTGGGTCCCCCTGTCCCCACAGTCACAAATCCAAACTGGGGACACTTTCTGTCTCTGAAGAGCAGAGCAGCACCTGGGACAGTGTGGGCTGAGGCCAGCCACTCTCCCCCAGCCCTGTCAGCAGTGTCCCCACAGAGCCTGTGCCTGCACAAGCCCCGCAGCGAGAGACATCAAAAATCACAAGCTCCCCTGGGCTTCACCCAGGGGGTCCCCAATCCCTGCGGGTCCCCAGCAGCCCTGTAAGCCTCGTGCTCTGCTGCCTCCCCGCAGACCGCAAGTTCCTCATTGCCAACGCCCAGATGGAGAACTGTGCCATCATCTACTGCAACGACGGCTTCTGCGAGATGTTCGGCTACTCCCGCGTGGAGGTGATGCAACGGCCCTGCACCTGCGACTTCCTCACCGGCCCCGACACCACCAAGAGCTCCATAGCCCAGCTCACCCAGGCCCTGCTCGGCTCCGAGGAGTGCAAGCTCGAGATCCTCTACTACCGCAAAGACAGTAAGGGTCGCTCTGTGCCGTGATCCAGGGTGGGAGGTGTGACCCGCCCTGGATTTGGGCTGTGAGGAGCCAGTGGTGGGAGACAAACACCGTCTGAAGCTACCAGGGTGTCAGGATTGCAGCCGGGCTCAGGGCTTTGCTGGGAGCAAATCCGTAGTGGCTGCTGGTGGGATGGAGGCATCTCTCCTGTTGTGGAGCACATTGGGACCTTGAGTGATAGAGGATGTTGCCAGATTGTTTGGGAATCAGGTCATTTGTGAGCCCGTGGGGATGGCTCGGAGCTCCTGGGACAAGCAATGTCATTGCTTGTGGGACCCCTGCACCAGGAGTGAGAATCCAGTGGGAAGCCCATGGAGAAGCCAGGCTGGGAAACAGCTCTCCCAGTGTGTGCTCCAAGAGGAGATGAGACAGACCCCCATCTCTGCTGAGAGTGGGTGTGGGTGCAGCCGACGGCCTCAGAGCTGCCTTTCCAGTGAGCAGGATGCGGCTGTGCGTGCACAGATGGAATTACGTTAAGATGAAAATGAAGCTTTGATGGAAAATACGAGTGATTAGTTCTAATACGGCAGGAAGTTAAATAAATATTTAGTGCTTGATGCTGCAAAACAGCAGTGGCCAGGGCTCCCAGGGGCAGGGAAATGCAGGTCCGGTGCTAATGGGAGGTTAAAAATACGAAGTGTTTCCCTTTTTTTAACCTGTGGAGCTTTCCCATCACTTCAGATTGTATTGATGGGGGCTTGGCCTGAGCACGGGGCTGCACCCCACTGCTGGCAGCTCCTGGGCAGCCAGTTAGAGGAGAACCACTGGAAGCAAAAGGGAGGAGCAGGCAGGAGCCCTGGCTCTGAGCCCAGCACCCTATCGTGGGGGCTGGCACCTGAGTGTCCTGGCCTCCCTCCCAGGCCTTATCTCCCGGGCTGGCATCCAGGTGCCAGGCCCCCGGAGTTATTCACTGGCAGCACCTCTGCGTGCTACCCCAGCCTCATCCCAGTGAACCTGACCCTGCGTGGTGGCAGGATCAGGCCACTCGCTCGAGGCTCTTCCTGTGGGGCCAGCCCTGGCTGGAGAGGGGCGGTGAGTGGTGCCAGGGCTGGGTGCAAGTCACCCCCCCAGCAGTTGCAGGGCCTGGCTGGAGCCCAGCACACTGTGGGAGATGCACGGAGAGGTGGCCCACGCCGTGCCCCTGCTCCCATCCCAGTGCCAGTGCGAGGCCATGCACGGGCTGTGGCAAGGACAGCATGTGCAGCCCTGTTCCGTTTCCTCCCTCCCTCCCCCAGGATGGTTTCCCATTCCATCCCTGGGGAATACTTGGCTTGTGAGCCCGATCCATCGCCACGCTCCCTGCTTTGAAGCCTCCCTGCCAGGCTCACGGGAAGCTCGGTGCTGTCCTCAGGGCCCTGCTCTTCCTCTAGGCCATGGGGAACTCTCATTGCAGCTCTGAGCTGCTTTCTTCTCTTTTTTTTATTAAAAAAGAAGGGGAAAAAATAAAAAAAAGCCCAGAAGCAAACCCTTCATGTCTATTTTTAAAACCTAGCCCCACCAGCAGTATGCTTTCCAATTGTTTCCCCCCAGCACTCAGCCTGCGACCGCTCGGCCCATTATAAATGTGTCTTATCGGCAAAGAAAAGGCTTTTGCATTATAGGGAGCTGCTGCTTAATTAGCCAGCAGAGCTCCGAACCTGCCTGTCCTCCTTTTCATACCAGCAGCACCAATCTCCAGCCTCGACCTGCTGTTTATTACTGCAGCACTCCCGGCTCTGCAGCTTTGCGGGGTTGTTTCCTCGCTTTTCTGGCTGACAGAGGCAAAGTTGTACCCAAAAATCTGCCCCTTGCAGCCCCCCAAGCAGGGCCAGGGTGGGATGGATGGAGTAGGTGGGAAGGGGCCACCCAAGGGTGTCTGGGTCAGGGGGTCCTGGGGACAGGCAGGATGCAGAGTGATGGGGGGGTGTGTGTCCCCGGGGGCAGCCTGGCTGCTCAGTCCCCACCCGGGTGCCTGTGCTGTCATCACCTAATTATCAACAGAGCCAAATGAGCCAGGGGTGCCAACAGCGAGCCCAGCTCCGAAATGGAACCAAGAACCAGCTACCCCTGGGGGAAGATGGGACCAGGCCAGCCAGGGCGGTTGTCCCTCCCTGCCACACCAGCCCCAAAAAAAGGCCTTGGGAAGAGGGAAGAGCCCGTTCGCAGTGCGTGTGGGCTCTAATCCTCAGCTCAAAGCTGGGAGATCAGTGAAAAGTTAATTTCCTTACAAGATGCTACACAGCTGGAACTGGCCCAGACAGGGGGGTCAGCACGGGATCAGCTCCTGCTGCAGCGAGGAGCAGCCATGGCCTCCAGCCCTGGGGACACACTGTCCACTGCAGCCAGGGCAAGCTCAAATCCTCCAGCATCCCCTAAGGATGACACCGAGGAGCTGGTGGAGCTGAGCTGCATCCAGGGTTGGGTTTTTGTCCCTCCCCAGGGGTGATTTGCTTTGCAGAGAAGCCACTGGCCAGGGCTAACAGGGTCCCCAGAGTGGAAGGTGGCCTCAGGTGCTGAGTGCCACAGTGCTAGCACGGCCTGAGCAGCAGCAGCTGGTGACACTCGTTCTGCTTAATCTGCAGGAATGTGATGCTGATGAATATGAAAGGGGAGATGTGGCTGCAACAGCTGGAGCAGCTGGTGGGGTAGCCCCAGCCCCTCCATCCTGTCCCCTCCTGTTCCGAGCCCACAGCTCGTCCCCTCCAGCAGCAACTCATGTCAGTCCCCTTGGAAATGGGATTAGGGACTGGGATCAGGCTGGCAAACTCCTAACACTGGTGTGGAAGCCAGGATTTTCCTGGGGGCTCCAGGAGTGGGAGGGTCAGAGGGTGATTGGGGTGCCCTGTGGCACTCAGCAGATCCCCCCAGCAGGTCCCCATGGGGGGCCCGAGCAAGCAGCCAGGCAGGCAGGGGTTGGGAAGTGTCACCACACCCAAAGGGGGCAGGGGCACTCATGGGACGTGTCCCCTCTGTCCCCAGCCCAGGGCACATCCGTGGCACTGCACCTCTCCAGCAGCTGCTGCCAGGAAGCCTGGCTAAGGCAGCTGGGGATGGATCCAACCAGGGCTTCTCCCTTTGTAAACAGCAACTTGTGATGTGCCCAACGGGAGCACTGGGAGCAGCAGGGCAAATCCCACCAGCAGCTGCTGGATCCTGGCACTGCCAGGGATTCAGTCTGGCAGCCCCAGGGAGCCTCTGCTCCTGCCCCATGGGGAGGTCAAGGCAGGACAAAGGGGACTTTGTGGCTGTTGGAGGAGCAGAGGGCACAGACAGCTGACAAATCCCAACCCCAAGTTGAGATCTTGGCTTGTACAAACCCATGGGGTTTATGCCAAGCTAGGGCTGTTTGCTGTTTGCTTTAAGGGTCAGTCTGTGACCTCGGGAAAGGGATGGATACCATGGCCCAGCTCCAGATGGGAACTTACAAACATCCTGCCTCCCAATGGCAGAAACTGGTCCCAGAGATGCTGTGCTGTGGAGCCAGTTCTGCCATCCTTGGCACAGCTGTGCTGCAGCTCCAGACACCCCCAGTGCCCTGGCTGTGCCCCAGGGCCAGTGTGACTGGGGCACAGAGCTGGAGGAGACACATTTTTCATCCTCTGCTGCTCCACAAATGCTTTTTGCTTGGACCTGATGTCCCATGAACAAAAAGACAGGTCCAGATCATCTCCAGCACCTCCAAGAATGCTGCCTGGAGCAGGTTCTGAAATCCCTGCCCTGGCAGAGTCCCTGATTCCCACCCCCAGCCCTCCATCCTCATCCTTAATGTTGCAACCCCAGTGGGAGGCAGCCCCGTGTGCCATGGGAACAGAGCCCTGGGATGGCTGGATAGCCCCAGGAAATGCTGTCAGCACTGCAGCTTTGGCCACACAGCCCCGCTCAAAGATGGACTAATTCCTGCAGCCAGTGGGATTTAGCAAGGGAAGAACCAAGGGCCTGGACATGGCCACTCACTTGGCTTGCAGAGGAGGTTAAGATGCATTTTGCCAACCCCTTGTATTGATCCAGGACCCCTTTTGGCTCCTAGGGAGCAGAGCATCCTTCCACCTGCACCCCAAACCACCCTGCTAGGCTTGGATTTTTCTTGTGGCCATATTTTGGTGGGTACCCTCAGCCATCTGATACTCCTGGTTTTCCTTCTCCACTGCTGTTTCCAGGCAGTGAGGCCTGTGAGCACAGGAATCCCTGCCCTTCCTCACTGCACAGGGGAACCTCTGTCCTGCTGATGTTACTTAATAAGGTCATTTTTGCTGGCCTGGTGTCCTGGGGGGTTCCAGTCTCCTGATGCCCTGTCTGGGTGTGGGGAGAGGGGCCAGGGCAGACCCTGTGCTGCACTTTCCCCCCTTTTCAGGGGGATGCAGACCTGCAGGGGCTCACCCCATGTCCCAGGAGTGACCAATCCCCCACTAGCTCAGACTCCATCTCCATTTTTTCCCCATCCCACCTCAGGGATTTGCTTAAGGGCCTCCCAGCAATCCGCGCTTCCCTTTGAAGTTCTCCCCAGCCCTGACACTGATTTATCCCAGGACGGGAGCACAGCTTGGCCCTCCCAGCTTCTCTCTGGGCATGCCAGCCATCCCCAGAGCACAGCTCTGTTCCCATCCCTGTCCCCGTCCCCTCCGTGCCCTTCCCAGCCCCTCTCCTCTGCTCCTTTATATAATACCACTATAGATTTAGCCACTCTGCCATGAGACCCTGCAGATTAAATCTCCTGGCCGGGGGGAGGGCAGGCCTGGGTAAGAGCTCCAAGCACAGATTAATAGCTCTCTTTTTTAATATTCATAACAATACTGGCTTGTGTCCGGCTCTCGGAAACCCCCGTGTCCTGTTGATTAGTTTGATACTGATGATACTGACAAATGCATTAACCACTGGTGGCTGCAGGGGATAAAGGGACAGGGAGGGAGGGCCCCCAACAATGACATTTTTAATGTTATTAAGTGTTGGCTTTTATCAAGGTCAGGAGACACGGTGGGTCAGAAAGCACAAACCTCCAGGCACTGGCTCAGCTTGGGGGAGCTGGGCTGGGTGCTGGAAGATCAAACCCAGGAGTTCAGGGAATGAGCAGGTTTTTCCAGCCCATACAAGCCCATCACATCACCTGTGGGACCCTTCCAACCAGCATCCATGTCATACCCCACCTGCTGAGCCCTTCCTGCAGCCCCCAGGCTGGGTTTCACCCCAGGATGGGCACAGGCACCCTCATGCAGGTGGCCACAGAGCACAGGCAGGTTGTGAATGCCCCCAGGGCTCCTCCAAGAGATCGTTTGGTGGCTGGATAAAATTAGATGGATGGAGACAGATTAGCTGAACAGCTGAAGGGAAGAGACAGTCAGATGGATGGGGACAGTCGATCGAGGAACGAGGATGGGAGGGCAGGCCTGAGGTCCCTCCTGGGGCTGGCACAGCCCACTCTGCTACAGCAGGTCTGGGCTGCCTGGTTTTTGGGAAGAAGGATTCAGCATTCAGCAGAGCCCAGGCTGGCTCACCATGGCAAAACTGAGTCAGGGCAGAGGGTGCCACGGCTCTCCCAGCTGCAGCCTCTCCACAGAGCTCGGGGGAACCCCAAATCACAGCTGCACAGAGACCCCCAAATCCTGGGGGAATGCTCTGTCTTTGGGCCAGGCTTAAGGGAATCTGCTGCTGCCATCCCTGGCCCTGATACTCCTCCATTCCCTTGACACCTCCATGCTGTGAGATGTGGGTCTGAGCAAGGCACTGAGTTCCTGGCATGCAGGGCTGTGCCTGGTGGGGACAATTTTGGGGTGATTCCCCTGGTTTTGGAGGGTCTTACACCCAACTAACTTTTGGCCAACCCTGAATTGGCCAGGCAGTCGGACTAGATTATTGCTGTAGTTCCCTTCCAACAGAAATAGTCTATTTTATTTAATTGAAGCAGGGATCAGCGAGGGGCTCACAGTGACATTGGCCAGGGCTGCTCAAGCTCAGCACCTCCCAGATTTGCAGGATCAAACCAGGCACCAGCTGCCACCCAAACCCACCCCCAGCCACCTCCCAGCTGCTCCTTATATCCCTCCAACTGGATGTAACTGGGCCCAGTTTTCAGCTGTTCAGCACTGGCTGTGGGATTAACCCTTTCCCACGCCACATAGGGCCTGCCAGGGTCCAGCCCCACTGAGCACAGCTCAGAGCCCATCCCCTCCCACTGCCATGGAGGAATTCAGGAAGGAAACGTCAAGTGGTGAGGGAATGCAGGAGAGCAGAGCCCCTGAGCCAGGAGTGGCCTATCTGGATCAGAATTCCCAGTCCAGGGGGAAGCACGGAGTTGATGGCTGCCCGTGCCAATGAACCGTGTGGGTTCCAGGGAGTTACTAACGCTTCAAAATCACCCCTGGCAGGGAAAAACTCCTCATTTTCTAACACACCAAAGGAGAAAGGACACATGAGTGGGCTCCCCTGTGCACAGCCCCTGCTCTTGCTGGCACCAGCACCGACACCGGCACCGGCACCGGCAGAGCCGCGGCGTCCCCGGGCTGGCACCGGGCCACCCCAGCGGGCACTGCCCAGAGCACCTCACCCACCCAGCAGCACTCACAGGGCATCTCCTGATCTAAAGATCCCTAAAAAATCCTGGCACAGGCAGGGGAAAGAGCTCACTTCTTCCTGCTCCACACACAGGTAACCTGTCGTGGTAACCTTCCAAACTGCTTTATCTGCCAAAAATCCACTCCTGCCACCCCCTTCCTCCCCAGCTCACACATTGAAGTGGATTTCCTCTCCCTGGGGTGAACAGCACAGGAGGGAAGGGAGGAATGAGGGAAGGGAGGAAGGAAGGGAGGGAGGGAGGAATGAAGGAAGGAAGGGAGGGCGGAAGGAAGAGAGGAAGGAAGTGAGGAAAGGAGGAAGGAAGGAAG
>VZTR01037990.1:0-12703 GCA_013400775.1 Chaetops frenatus
GGAAATGAGCTGGCCCAGCGCAGGAGCTTTTGGGTCTCATGTGGAACAGAGCAAAATTCCCACACGTGGGGTGATCTTCCCTCCCTGAAGAAACCTCATCCAGGACACAGACCCACCCACTTGCACATACCCCTTGCCATTCTTGGGGCCATTGCCAGCAGGAGGCCAGGCGGTGGCACTCACTCCTGGCTCTGTGTTAGCTGCAGGGCAGACTGCGGTCCCATGGCACGGGATTGTGATTGGACTGGTTGTGCTGTTGGCAGTCCTCCTCGTGGCTGCAGTCATCCTGTGGCTTGTGCTCTCCAGGTGAGTAGGAAGGGGACAGGTTCAGCAGGGACATTCACAATGCCAGTGTCTTACCTAGGACTCTCCTTTGCCTTTCCAGGAAAAGGAAGTATTTGCCCAACAAAACTAAGGGGGATAATTAACAAGGTAGGAAAATGCAATTCTGCAGACAAGCATCACAGAGGAGACTCTAGGTCTGTGGGACAGCTGGAGTGAGAGCAGCAATCTCCCAGGAGAACCTGAGTTGCAGGAAAAGCAGCAGTTCATACACTGCACTGACACATTTCCCGATTTACCTTAGCTGGGGATGGTCAGGATGGCTCTGCCTACTGAGCCTCACATGGCAGCAGACACTGGTTTCAGGCAGTGCTCCCTGCCTGGAGCAGGAACAGGGGTGAGCAAAGATGGGTATCCGAAAGGCTCAGGTCTGTGCAATCCCTCCCATGGATCTGCAGGGAGGGATCTCAGGAGGGTCAGGCTGAGAGGTGCTGTTCTCACCTCACCACTGGCAGGCACCTCTGGGGCCCCGTGGCTGGCACAGCTGTGACGAGAGGGTTGGGCTGTGGCGGGCACTGTCCTGTGCTCCAGCCTGACTGACACCGAGTGCCCTTTTTCTCCACAGGTAAAGGTGGCGAGGCTGGAGATCAGTCACTTCAGCCCCAGCCACGACCATGGAGACATCCAGAGCAGTGAGGAAGTGGAGAAAATGGGAAGGATGATCCCAGCCCAGTGTTGGTGGCTGCCATGTCCCCTGGCTCCTCTCTCACCATGACCAGTATGGGGATCCCATGCAATTCAACCAATTCAGCAGGGCAAAAGGAAAAACTGGAGGCCAAGGAGGGTTGAGTTTTTCATTCCTCAGCCCCTTCCCCTTCCTGGTTTTCCTTATTGCTTTTGTAAGGCCTTTGAATTTGGCTTTCTGCAGTCCTCCTTTTCAGGCTTTACTTTCATTTTTGCTTTCCTGGAAGCAGGACTTGTATGCTGGATTTCCCAGTCCCAGACTCACACAGGCTCAGGTTGATGGCATTCTCCTGCTGTGCTCTGGGTTCCCAACCCTTCTGCACTCTCTGTGGATATTCAGCCAAACCCAGGGCTTTGCTTGGCCTGCCTGGACTGCTTTGTGACTCTGCCCCTTCTGTCTGGACAACAAATAAAGGCTTATGGAAGGCCTGCCTGTCCCACCCAGCTCCTGCCTGGTCCCCTCATTGCCCCTGGGGGGTCAATATTCCCCTGCAGGGAGCTGACTGTGCCTTGTTGTGGGGAGCCATGAGCAGGGCTGCTGTGACCCCAGATTCCCCTAATGCTGCCTGAACAGCTTTTCTGACCTCCTGAGCTGAGCTGGACAGCTCTCATGTGAGTTTGGAGGAGATGTGTGGTGGGAATCCATCAAGAGTGATGTCCCTCAACACACATTTTGTGCCCATAGCCATGGTACTTCTGTGCTTTCAGGTCCTTTGTGGCCCCTGTGCCAGGTCAAACCTGGAAGAAAAGTGAAGATCAGGGGTCACCACCACTATGGCCTTTATTGGTGAGACACAGGACAGAGACCCATGGGGTCGCTCTTGGTTCTGAAGTCTCCTGCCTTTGTGCAGCAAAGGCAGAACTTGTCTCTGTGGTGCTGCTTGAACCACATCCAGGATATTCTCGTTGAGCCACTATAACCTGGGATTGCCACGGTGCAGCCAGACAGGATGAAGAGAGAGTCTCTATGGACCTGGTAGGGCAGTGGCACTTGGAGCAGCACCAGGAAGATGGAGCCTTAGGAAGAGATTATGTGGGGCTTGAAGGATCAGTTTAGCCCTGCAGGACCATGGGTTGTCCCACTCTTGGCTCTTGTTGTCTTTGGGCTTCATGCTTCTCCCAAAGTAGGACAAATATCCTGTGCTCATGGATCTTACAGCAGTTTGATACCTTCCTGACCAAACACAATGTGGGTGTTGGTCCTACCCCACTTTCCTTGGGGGTACCTGAGGGGACAAGGGAACCTGGATGGGATAGCTGTTCTCTTCATCCTTGGCAAGGAAGGATAGGTCAACCCCTGGTGTCTCTGCTCTGGTCTGCATTCTCAGGCTGTGATTCCAGATAAGTTCCTGCACAAGTGCTGGGCAGAGTGCCAAGTTCCCATTTCAACACCTGGCCAAAATTTGGAGACAGTCCAGCCTGTGTTCTCCAGCCACAGAGGACCGTTGGGGTGGTTTTTCAGGGGAGTAAAGCATCTTGGGGTTGTACACATCCCTTTTGTTTCCTCTTGCTTCCACTGTTACTGATGAAGGGCTGTCCAGGGAGTCAAAATCCCATCCAGAGGTGGGCTGTAGTCATGTCCCTACTTGAAATTCCCATAGGTTTCAAATGAATTCAAGTAACTGAGGGCTAGTTCATAGCAGAGCCCATACTGCTCCTGTGGAGAAAAGGATGCATATGAGACTCCAGTGGACCAACACCTGCAGTGGCATGTCAGCATCAGTCTCCAACAGCTTCCTGACACAGAGCATGCCAGACACAGGTTCAGTCCACTCTCCTCCTCCCAGCTCCCAGGTGCCCAGGAGTCCACCTTCCCCTGCTGAGGAATCACAGGCATCTGCTCCAGGAGCTGGAGGGCTGGACTATGCCAGCACTGGAGCCAGCTGGTTTTGGGAGGAATCAGCCCTCACAGCACAAATTGTTGAGCAGCCAGGTGGTCCAGAAAGGGGCCACTCATCAGGCAGGATGCTTTGGTGCCTGTTCAATTCTGCAGAACCTGCTGCTGAGGGAGTGGGTGTGTCCCAGCAGCAGAACTTTGGGGTCTCCAAAGATCTCATCTGCTCCTGCTGGCCTGAGGATGATCTGAGTGCACAGGGGCTAGGGCAGCTACTGGAGCAATCCAGGATATGGTTCTTCTTTTGGTTTTGCCATCCCAGCTGGGTTTGAAGTCAGCACCTACCACATCTTTAATGAACTGTCTCCGCCGCCTCTTCAGCATCCTCACAGCCTGGGATACATCCACCATCCCCTCGCTCTGGATCTGCTCACACAGGAAACTAGCAGCACAGAAGATCCCGCTCCGGCTGGCTCCATCCCTGTGGAGGAGAGCAAGGGGACAGTCATTTGCTCTGGGGTCAGGTGGCAGGGCTGAGCCTCAGAGGTGTCCCCCTGGACACCCACACTCTCAGGATGATCTTGCCCGCAGATCCTGCACCCAGCCAGCTGCCACAGGGAAGCCTTCCTCCCTGCACATAGCTGAATTCATATCCATACATCCACCCGAGATGGAACTGTGGCCAATTTCACTGACACAGCCTGAGCTGTGTCCAGCTCTGTGACACGGCTGCTCCTCCAGGAGACATCACTCACCAGCAGGTGACAAGGATATGTCCATCTTGGCTCTGCCGATGGTGTGTCTCCACCTTCCCTAGCAAGCTGATGATGGTGTCAGGGTGCGGGGGAAGATGCTGCTGCATGGGCCAGTCTGTCAGTTGGTGTAACTGGATTTCCACTGCAGATTTCTTGGGCTAGTGGGGAAGAAAGACAGTGGGCTGGGCAGAGCAGAGCCCATGGCTTCATGAAGCCATGGCTTCATGAAGGGAAGGAGAGGAACAGGGTATGCCAGTCCTGGCTCAGCCACGCACACTGGATCAAGGGAGCAGCTCCCCAATGGGACATGCCACTCCAGACTCTGCTCTTCTCCACTGAGTGCTCTGAGACCAGCAGATAGACAGAGCATAAGAGCTGAGCACCAGATACAGCTCAGACTGACAGCAGTCTTGCTGCCTGCAATAGTTGCCCCCTTCCATGATCCAAGGTGCACAAACTGAATCTGCAGCTGCTGTCCACCTGCTGGAAAGGTATACAAAGATACCACTCAGTTGTACCTCTGCCTGCAGCCTCACTTTCTTGGGATTAGCCTCCCTCCCAAGGCAAAAGACCCTGCTCTGGCCAGTGCCCTTCCAGAATCCCACCAGATCCCTCTGCCATCTCTAGCTGTGACTTTGATCCCAAATTAAAGCCTATTGAAAGCTGGTCCTCCCAGCTCTTGCAGAGGTTCTTCTCAAAAGAGTTTGCCATCTCTGAGCAAAGGGCCCACCTGCTGCCTGTTGCTGAGGACAAGTGTCCAGGTTGTGAAGCCAGCCCCAAGCTCCTCTGAGATCAGCTGGACATGGAAACGGCCATAGTCGTCTTCGCCCTGGGTAGGCCAGAACTGCACATATGTCTGGGAGAGGGGGAGAGGTGCACGATCACACGTGGCCCCAGGTGGAGCCCCAGAAGCTTGCAGTGGGTCCTGGTGGAAGCAGGGCTCTCACGGTAAGAGCCATGGCAGAAATCACACTGCTTGGCCCCACAAGGAACCAGGAGAGGGGAGAGCTCTGCTTGGGCTGCTGACCTTGTCCAGCTCCTGGAGCTGATTCAGCACAACCACTGATGTGCAAGTGTAATCCCAGACCAGAGCCCAGAAATCCACCAGCGTGGTGGGGAAAGGCAGCTGGGTGATAATGATTCTCTCCTCCTCGGTGTAGGTCTGCAAAACACACCGCGATGCGTGTGGGGTGGACAGTCCCACAATCCACTCCCCGAGAGCCCTTCCCACAGGGGGAACAGCTCCCTGCCTCCCCGCGGAGACGGAGGAGACAGAGGCCACCCCAGCAGTGCTCAGAGCAGCTGAGGTTTGCGCCCCGCTGCCCCGTCGGCTGATCACACCGGGCAGGCTGTGGCCGGCACAGGGCGCTGCGCTGCCCGCACAGGCGGGGCTCCGCCGCCCGCGATCGCGGGGGCCACCTCCTGGCAGCAGGGCCAGCAGCCACTGTGCAGGAGCCCGAGGGCTGGCACACCTCAGCCCCGGGCGGGATGCTCTCCCCTGGCCTTGAGCAGCGGTGCGCAGGAGGGTCCCCGCTGCCCTGAGCAGCTCCCGCTCTCTCGGGGGCCGGAGGCTTACGCTGGCAAACACGGCGTTGATGTAAGCTGGCGAGCCGTCTGCGTTCACCGAGGACATCAGGATGGGCCGGCAGGAATCCGCTGCAGAGGCAAGGAGCAGAGAGAGGGGAGTGATGGGTCATTCTGTCCCTACTGAGAGGCAGGGGCCTTCCCTGCAACATAGTGTCGTCGCAGAAACAGGCTTGGAACAGAGAAAATCTGTGAAAACCATGAAACAGTGTTTGCGAGAGGTTCTCACGCAGTGAATCTAAAACAACTCTCTGTTTTCAAGACCAGCTTAACATCAACATGCACAAAGAATGTTGAACAATAAGATAGCACCGTGCACCTGCAAGGCTGTACGTGAGAGTCTTTCTAATTGGTTAAGATAATTGTTTATATCTTTTACCCAATGAGGTTTTGTTTTCCACCATCTATGTTATACATTGGAGTGTGATTTCTTAATAAAATATCTCTCTCTCTTTGCCTTGATGAATATATTGGAGTCTATTTCGTATCGTTGGACTCGACAGCGACATCATAGCTCCGCAACGTGAGCTGGAGAGGATTAAATGGGCAGGCACCATCACACCCATGGCTGTGACAGCTCAGGGCACCCTGATATGAGATTTCCAAAACCCCATGGGTAGAGCACAGCAGATCCACCCACCCCATTGCTCCCTGATACGCCTCATCTGAGCTTCTCCACTGGGAAAGTGTAGAGCAGGGACATATTTATTCCAGGTGTACCTCATGTACCTCCAACAGGCCCAGAAGGAATCAGGGACCAGCCTAATTGCTATTTATTATCTACTAACCAGAAAAGAATGACTGGACCTTGAGCAGAACCTGTCAGTGTCATGTGCTGGGGAAGGGAAGCAGCAGGAGAGCACCGTTCCCCCCACGCTGCTATCAGGCACTGAGTTTTAGAGCAAGAGGCTGCCCAGCCCTGCCTGTGTTACCTGGCAGGATCCCTGGCTTGCGGTTCTTGGGTTGGTTGCTGGGTTTCTCTGCTTCTCTGCATGGCAGGAGCTGGAACAACTCAGAAAATCTCTGCAGAGCCTGTAGAGATGATTCACACAAGTCAGTCCTGCTGCCAGCACCTCACTTTCTTGAGCCACCATAGAGAAATGATCCCCCATCTCCATCCAACTGCTGGGGAGGGGAGCAGTAAGGGGGTTTGGCATCACAGATGAGCCATCACAGCACCAGTGCACTGTATCTTGGTGGTACCTTGAACTCCTTCTCTAGGACACTGTTGTGGCCTGTGGTCTCATCTTCTCGAAAGGAGTGGACAAGGGTGGCGATGCTCTCCACTGGGACCCCGGTGCTGCCGCAGAGCAAGCCTTCGAGCAACGCCTCGTACAGGAAGCTGTACTGCTCCTGCGTGAGGATACGGGTCAGCTGCACGGTCTGGAGCCAGTCCAGGTGGAACCCTGGAACTCCAGACCACCAGCTGTCATCAAACTGCGGCAGAAGTGAGCCAGGTCCATCCTTCACCTTCCTGCTGCAGATCCCTGAGGCCAGATGCTTCTCATTGCAGGCAGCCCTGCTTTGGGGCGCAGCCAGCAACTCCAGCAACCCAGACAAGATTGTCTTCCTGAGGTTTAATGCTACCTCTCAGATCAGTCCCCTGGTTTGGGGAAGGTCGCCTGGAAAACCTGTGGACTAATCAGACCTCATACAAGCAGCTGGTTGGTCCAGCCTAACCTAGTTTTCTCCAAAGGAACCCAGCAATAAGCAGTTCATGGGGACATTTTCCCTAGGCCAGGACACTGCTGCCCAGGAGATGCCAGGAGGGCAGACATCCTGAAAGCCTGAGGGACAGGCAGACTCATTCATGATCCTTGCCTACAAGACAGCCCTTCTCTATCAGGGTGACGGATAAAAATGCTGCTAATACCTCAGAGAGTCTCAAGGAAACACAGATCTCAACTAGGTTTGGACACAATATTGAAAAAGGATTTTGCGGTCTCCATCACCTGGCAGCCCCAGTCTCTGTGGCTGGATCATGAACAGCATGGCGAATGTGGCTTTGCATGCCACATCCCTGGGAAGGGTGGTGTTGAGAACAAAGGGTTGAGAGCAAAAGAATGACAAGGAGCATGGTGGATTTCACTCAAGTGGCCTTACAGCTGGGAATGCCAGGTCTAGAAAATGACAGTATGAGAAATCCTATATATTGTCTATAAACAGCCTACTGCTGTTTATCCTCTGTCTGCTTTGAGGAGTAGAATCTGTGTAGAGAGAATGTAGGTGTTTTTATAGAGACTTGGAAGCCATTCTCAGGGACATGCTTGAGCTCCCTGTTTTGGGAGAGATCAAAGACCGTAGACCAAAAACACAGAGAAGATCACAGCACAACTGGTAAACTACATGTGCACAGGCCTTTGTTAAATGGGTGAAAAGAGCAGCCCTGCCATCCCCCTGGATGGACTGAGCCTGATGGTACTGGTGTTCTTACTTGTGTGTCACCTCTTATGTGTTGCTTTGGGATCCTCCAGCTAGCGAGGTAACGAAGTAAATTTACTCCTGGCATTTCAGCCATGGTTTTGTGGTTGTTCTGGCCACTTGCCTGTGTCGACTCCCACAGGTGGGAGCTGGATCTGCAGCCCGAGGTGTGGAGGGGGCAAGTACCTCTCCTCACCTTGGTCTGCACCATGCTGACCCGCTGCTCCCGCAGCTGCTGCACGCAGTGGAACACATCCACCTTCCCCTCAGCCTTTCCCATCTTCAAGAGGAAGTCCAGGGCGATGAAGGTACCTGTGCGCCCGATCCCTGCACTAAGGACACAGAAAACTGCGGGTCAGTGCTGCCCCAGCTGGCTGTGGCCCAGCACCAAGCACCCCCAGCCCGGTACCTGCAGTGCACCAACACGGGTCCCGCAGGTGCTTCCAACACCCTCTTGTTCACCACCTCCACCAAGCACAGGAGCTGGGAAGGGTTTCTGGGCACTCCGTGGTCTGGCCACAGCAGGCAGTGAAACTGCTCCACCGCTCTTGGGAGAGCACAGCCTGCCTGCAGAAAGGGAGATGTGGCTGGCAACAGGGAGCTGGAAGCGACCGGGAAACTTGTGCGAAGTGATTGCTTGCCAGCAAGGAGGGAGCACTGTAGAAAACCACTTTAGAGGGGCACCACTACAGAATGCTCCCTCCAGCACCCACACCATAAGGACTGCTCCACTATAGCTCCTCAGACAGTAAAGGCCAGATTCATCCATCACACAGCCACACAATAAATTTTGTTCTCTGCTTCACCGTGCTGTGAACAGTGAATCCAAAGCAGGAAAACCAGCCTGTACCCCGGAAGAAAATTATAAAAATCACAGCTTAGAATATTTCCATGGCCATCAAAAAGCCCTGGCTTGCCCAGAAAAGATACACCCCAAGGCTGTAACTACACTAATGTGAAAGTAGTCTAACTTTTGTTATCAGCCCTTTTTGTTTTTCCCTGAACATTCGCTTGGCAAGAACTAATGCTACATCTTACCATCAAGGTACTCTTGGAGCTTTGTGTTTCATCTACATCTTGCTCTGGGCAAGACAAGAAAGGACAGGCATATGCACACTTGCAATTTCTTTATATTGTGCCTTTTTTCCCTCCTTGCAGCTCCTACAGTTTCTGCCCTTTATCTGAGGTGTAACTTCAGCAGGAGCACACATCCTGAGAAATGGTCTTATGCAGGTTATCTTAAACCATAAACTATCTGTCCAGGTTTAGGACTATAAGTGACCAAGGAGCTTTCTTCAGAGTGGACCTTCTGCAGATTGATTCAGGTGACAGGCAGGCACCTGTCCCATCATCCTGGATGTGCAGAGTTTCCATTTTATACCCTTTAACTGCTTCTATACCCTTTGTAATCACCTCACCCAAGCCCCCAAGAATCCACAATATTCCCATGTGCATCTTCAGTCCAGACTTATCTGGGGTGACCACTGGAGCTGACTGACTGCCTTTGCCTGGCACAGAAACCTGGGACTGATGCCCTTGCATGGATTCCAGGTATAGCAACATGCTAACACCAGACCTGGTGCTGAAGACCAGGCAGGGTCCATGTCTGACAGCTCCCACCTGCTGCTGGAACCCAAAGACATTCTGCATTCCCACCTCAGCTCCATGCCAGGCTTACCTTCTGAAGAGAAAAGATGCGTTTGACAAGGCCTGTGGTGGTCCAGGTGTTGTTGAGTGTCACAGTGAAGTCACCATATATCTGCTCCTGCTCGGGCCAATACTGCTCACACTTGATCTGTCAACAGCAGTAAGACCTCTGGGCACAGGCAAACTCACAAGGAGAGCATTGCAGGGGTGCAGAGCTGCTCTCTGCCCCCACCGACAGCTGCACTGGGAGCACAGCAGGTGTGGAAGCCTGGGCTCTGGCCATGCCCAAGCTGAGCATGGCCTGAGAGGTTTTTGCTACCTTGTTCTGCTCCACTAAGCCTGTCAGCATCACAATGATTGAGGTCTTCTCCTGCCAGACCATGTGCCAGAAATCCACGACTGTCCCAGCCAAGGGGCCTTGGGAAGGAAGAGGAGAGCCCTATGCCAGTGTCCAAGCCATGGGAGTGTGTTCCCAGGTACAATTCTGACATTCCCAGGCTTTCGTTATCAAGGCTTTGCACTGTTGGGAAAGTTGTCCGAGTGCACTGGGTGCAGACGTGCCAGGCATTTGCAGGATTGTCCCTGTCATGCCAGCTGCCAAAGGGAGCAAACTAGGCTTGTGTTTGGAAGGACCATGTCCTCATACTGGGCAGTGCAGACACCAGCTCCAGCTGCTGCCAAGCTACCACTGAGACCTTCCATGCCCTGCGGCAGCTGTATAACCACTGTTCAGGACAGAGACCCTGGAGACACAGGGACTTGGAGTGAGCCATTCACAGCTCCTTAGCTGTTATCCCATTTCCCCATTCCTCAGATTGCTCAGGGCAGTGACTGTCATCTCCTGAGGATGAGGTTTGGGAGCACCTACCTTGAGCTGCAATGAAGAAACGTGGACTTCGGTAGGTCTGCAGGGGAGAGATTCAAACAGTTCTGATCGCATGAGTTGAATCTTTAACAGGGGATGAAATAAAGGACCCATCCCCCCAGGCACCAAAGCCCAGAACCGTCAGCACAGTGTGTCCCACAGGAGAGTACCTCTCCTAGCCTGCACAGGCTGTGAGTAGCCAGGGGCTGCACCTCAGCTCCTGATCCCTCACATGGGTCCCTTTTTGTTAGAGATGAGAACTGCACACAAACCCAGAATACTCCAGGCAGCTCAGAGAGGACTCAGGGGAAGTGACATCCCAAGACCTGCCAGCTCGAGGGCAAATAGTGCCAGAACTCAGGAACCTCCATGCAAGCAGGACTGCCCTCACCCAGCACAGCAGGCACCTTTCCTACTCTTCCCAGGGTAACAATTCCTCACTACCTACATCCACATAGCTGGCATTGATGTAGCCATTCCCAGTGTCAGAGGGCTGCAGCACCACACGGCAGTGATCATCTGAAAGAGAAGGGAGGTGGACTGATGGTTTAGGGCAGAGACAAAGAGAGTGATGAAGGGGGTAAGGCATAAATCATTAAAGTCTGTGACTGTCTGTTGTCTCCTCAGTGGCACCCTAGGCCTCAGGACATGTTTAGGGTTAAAGAACAGCTGATGAGACAAAGAGCGACGTGGTGCAACAGGAAGATCAATGGGGTTTTAGGGAAGATTATGAAATGGCCAAATGCGCACACCATGTGGGGCCCAGAGGAGCTTTAAAGTTTGAAAGAGTTTGAATCGCTTCTTCCGCTTTCCCACAAATACCTGCCACTGGATGGGACATGGCAGTGTTCAGCAATGACTAGTTCAGAAACAGGAATGTCGTGATGTTTGATTAAGTTTGCAGGAGGATTTGAAGAGCAGAACAAGGATGCTCCAATGGTATATAGACGAGCAGGGTCAGAAATCCCTCTGGGTTTCAGTGGCCATGGAGGATGAGATGAGTAGCTCAGTATTTCTGAAGTGCTGGAGGGGCACCTACAGCAGCCCAGCATCCTGTGCTACCCCAGCCAGCTCCAAGAGCCTGAGCCAATCCCTGGAGAACTCTGCTTACATGGAATGATGCTCTTGTAACGGTTCTTGTTTTGATTACATATCTCCTTCCCAGCATTGCAGGGGTGCAATAAAGTGGAAGACAATTGCTGCAGAGGAAGAAAACGAGCCTACTCAGCACTGGAGTGTATTCTGGGGCTGGCCAAGGCCAACTGCATCACACTCCCAGGGAAGGGGTGAGGGGTGGGGCAGTGCAGCCAGGCGGGAAAGCAAAGCTAAACCAGACCTGATATTCTCTAAGAAGCCCAGCACCGTCCCTGTCAACTGATTCATCATCTGTCTGCTCTGCCTCTATTTCTTCCCTCTTAAACTTCTTCAGAACCTTCAGCAGTTCCTCCACTGGGATCTGTGTGTTCAGCTTGCATACATCTGCAGAGATCACAAGGACAGGACTTCAGCATCCAACTGGTACTAAACTGGCCAGCCCTGGAACTCTGCAGCTGGGACTGGGATGGCATTGCAGAGGCCAGGACTTCTTCAAACCTTCGATTGTCCCTCCCCACACAGGTCCCTTCTCCTGGGAGGAGTCTCTTTCCCTGTGCTAGCCAGCTCTGATCACCTTGTTCCTGCAAGGACCTTGCGGAGCCTGCAATCATCCTGCCTGTGCTTTTAACAGACAGCCTGTCCAGACAGGGCATAACAGGGCCCATGCTCATACTTCACCTTTTTGACATCCTCTCAGGGGTATAGTGCTGTTGCTCTCCGAGGCTTTTGAACTGGTGTGCTTTAGCCTGCAAAACAGCAATTCAGGTGCACAGACCAGCAGAACAGAGAGGCTGTTGCACATCTAACCACCCTGCCTCCAGCCCTGCCTCATCTCAGGCTCTACTTAGACACTCTCTGCCACTGCAGGCAGCTGAATGCCTCACAGAGGGCAGGAGAGGTGAGGCACATACTGACCTGAAAACCACAAAAACCAGCAAAATCCCCAGTGCCAGGAATGCAACAGTCAGTGCTACTGCCATAATCACTGGCTTCCTGTCCAGCAGAGACGATGGCTCCTGCCCTGCAAGCAGCACAGCCCAGGCTCAGGCTCCTGCACAACCTGAACCAAGCACTGGGAGATCCCACAAAGCCATGGGGAAAAAATTATGTCTTCCACCCCAGGCTTTGCATTAGAGAAAAGCTCAGCTGGGGCATAAGGAGCAGGTGCTTGTTGGGTGTGATGCCTTCTGTTGTGGATTCTGCATCCCTGAAAGCCTCAGGCACTGCCAGAGTCTAGTGAGTATCTGCATTTAGGGGTTGCACATACACCAGGGGACTAATGGGACCAGGACTAAATAGATGGTGATGGCAGGGATGATGTGCAAAGTCCAGTGGCCACTGTGGCCACACCTACCCAAGTGTCCTGAGGATGTCCAAAGCCCATCTACCATAGATAGACTCAAGATCTAGAGAACTTCGGTGAAGACCAAAATATGGCAGGACCTGACCCCTTCTGCGCTGGGCCAGCTCATTTCC
>VZTR01038209.1:0-21060 GCA_013400775.1 Chaetops frenatus
TTTTCTTTTTCTTTTTCTTCCCTTACAGTGTCAGCTGCAGTCAGTATTCCTGACTCCTCTGGAGGAGCACAGGGATTTGGAAATCCTTGCCCAGCACAATATGGTAGTGGAAAGAGCTCCTAATGTTACACCCAGTGCTGTGTGTAGCCCTGCAAATAACTGTTTTCAGATTCTGCTGGCCTTTGGGACAAAGACCATTTATTAATTGCAGAAATAGAGGTCATTTGAGCTCACATTCTGGTCTGGCCTTGGCCATATATGAACTTATTTGTGTCTAAAAGGGACTGACACGGTCCTGGGCCATTTATGCCACAACACCTTGACCACGATTATGGCTCTGTCTCACTGGCTTCTTTTTCTGGATATAGCAGTTCCAGCTTAGATTCAGTGGATGAGGAAAAGTCCAGAGCTTGAATCAAGCACTGGAGTATGCCTGGAGTCCTCCTTCTGTATCTGTTGCTGTGAGGAGCAGGTGGCTTGAATTTGGCTGGAGCTTATGATGCATTTTGGAGTCTTTATTTTCTAGCTTATAAAAACTTTTGGATAAATTTTGCTGAATGCATGAAGGATGTAGAGTTTTGTCTTGTGGATTTAAATCCAATCTTCTGAATTACTTTAAAGCAATTCCTCGTGTTTTGAAATTTTGAAACTTTTGTCCCACTTTTTTTAAAGCCTGTGGTCAGTCATGGACTGATTTAGGAAATGGTGCAAAATGTGTAAATGAAATAAAAAAAACATTTTTAAAAATAATGCTAGGAAAAGAAAAAAAAAGAGAGGACACATATGTTATCAATACTCTACCAAGAGGGAACTTTTTCTCTGACACAGAAAGCCTTTAACTCTAAAGCTTGCAGAACAACTGGAATGATCTTTCTAATTCAGTCAACATTATTGGAGCTGTCATGGGCGGTCTTTGAATAACTTCAACATTGATTTTTGGGCTTTTTCTATCTGAACTTCAAGTATACACTGTAGATGTTACTCTGAACATATTTTTTCTATGCATTTTATGATAAGTATTCTGGCTGTGGATTGGCTTCTTGGTTGGCTGTATTTAAGTATTAGTTGAATGGAGTTAAGGAGCTTGTCTACTTCAGTATTGATCTTAAAATATGAGGAAAGACTGAATTTCACTGCATGCTACATCCTAAAGTGCTTCAGCCAACAGCAGGGTGGGGTACAAGAGTCCTTTTGCTAGGTGCTTTATTGTCAGAAGTCCTGAATTGGTGCAACATGGCCGTTTTCTGACCAAGTAAAGTAGAAGACTGTCAGCATTCTCACCTGTCCCCATCCCAAGACCCAGAATATGCCAAGAGATACCTGAGCCAGATAACCATGGACAAGTACAGGAAGAGGGTTCTAGCTGATGCTCTCCCAGTATCCAGTGTTTTTAGGTGAAGGAGTCTCTGTGGTAAAGTAATTTCCATATATTTATTTGTTTCTATATATTTAGTGACATCCAGTCAATTTATCTCCTGTAAAGCAGTCCAGCCTTCTCCTGAGAATTACAACTCTTTGATTGCCTTTAACCTGTTTCCTACTTTATTATCTGATACTCCTGGTTCTTCTGCTGGAAGACACCCTTGATTTCTCCCTCCATGGCATTCATGGTTGTGTAGACCTCTATCCTAACCCTGTCACAGGACAGGACTCAAAATTACAGACCAAGCTTAATGCCTGAGCCTCAAAGAAGGTTCCTCCCCCATCCTGGAAAAGAATCAGCTACCACTAACACTCTGCAATGCAAGTCCTTCAGAAAAGAGGGAGCAAAGCCCCTTCCCTGGCTGTCTGGGACCTCCCACTGCTATTGCCACAGGGAAATTTCAAAGTCTTGCCTAGACTGTTGGAAGTGCCAACTGGGAAAGCAAATATTTGTGTGTAAGATTTAACCCCAAGAAGATTAAGTGCAGATGAATGTCAACAGTGCCAGCAACCTGTGAGAGAAAGTGAAAACTGAGAAGGATGTAAAAACAGAACATGGTGCGGAAAAAATTAAAAACAACAAAAAGAAAGAATAAAATGCAAAACACATTAGAAGCAAATCAGGGAGGAGGAAATGTTCAATGAGGCTTTTTGCTTTCCCAAAAAGGGTCAGCATGAAGACCAGCAAGAGGAGCACTGCAACAGGGGCTCATCAGTGTTAGCAGGTTGGGAGGTTCCAAGAGTGAGCACAAAGTAGGGAGGGGGTAGAAATGAGGGATGCAGCTTGATGGGATGCTACACAGACAGTAGATGCCTTTGGAAATTGGGAAGGATCCTGAAGGTGATGAATGTCTTGCACTGTCTTTAGTTCCCATCCCTTCAGTTCTGGAAGTCAATTGCTAGCTGGGGAAATGGTGGGAAGAGGTTTGGTTTTGTGAAGCTTGGCCATGTTCTGTGGGAGGAGAGCTATACTGTTTGGAAAGCATCCATCTCAGGAAAATCATAAGTGGTAGGGCTGTCTAGACTAGTCAGGAAGGCATGAACAAATAACCAGGGTAAAATAGAAGAAGAAGAGAAAAAAGCGTGATTCCTCACCTAGAATTAAATTAAGATGTCAGGAAAAAAATTAATCACGGCTTCAAAGGATGCAAACAGAAGATGTTCTTAACTGGCTTTACTCTAAGGTTAACAAGGAGAGGAAATTAGACATGCTCATGGCTGGCTTTACGTGTTGCTGCTGGAAGTGGGTGGGGAGATGCGTGATAGGAATGTTACAATTAATTATTATAGATCTCTTCGTAAGAACCGTGTGGGCAGCGTGCAGGTGTGTGTGAGGACCTTGGCAGCCTGACAAAAATGTAATTATTGGTTATGGAGGCAGCAGCGTTCACTCTTTGGCACTTTGTCAATCAGCAGAGTGGTAATTAGCCATTGCTAGAGGCCACTGTGTTTCTCTGAAGAGGAAAGTAGAACCTCCTCAAACACCTGGATGTGGTCTGGGTGGGAGCACGGGGGGAAGTGTGTCTTACCTGGGAGACTGCAATTACAGCAAGGATTTCCTGACTCAGAAATCAAACCAAAACTATTCTGACTTAAATATTCTACTTTTTTTGACCTGCAGCTCGAAACTGGCAGCAGTTTGCATCCGTATAACCCAACCTAAATACAGTGGTTCTTTTAAGTGGAGAAGATATTAATCTTTGGTTTGCCAGGGGTCACGATGGACTTTCTACCAGTGAAAAAGGGATTAGATCTCTTTTCTAGGAAAGATATGCACCTGCTGAAGACATTTGGTGAGCAAAAGGAATGACTTCCAACAATTTTATACAGGAAGTCCGATATGATCTGGTTTAAAGAGAACTGATTCTTGTTGCCCTCATTGCCTCATATTGGACAGTGTGTTATTTTCTAGTTTGGCTGACAGAAAAGGTGGGGTTTGAGGCTATACTACATAAAATGGAGAATTCAGTGTCCTTGCCCCAGAGCCCATCCTTAGGGATATCCCTCCCTGTGGGTCATAGGAAATCATGTACAGCCATGTTTCCAAAGAAATCTGAACCACAGGAGTCAGTAAGAAGCAGCCTTGAAAGCAGGGTCAGAATTTCTTCACGGCAGCATTTTTCCAATTTCTACTATAGCTGAAGAGTCAGGGTGAGATAAAGCATTGCTGTATGGAGCCTCCTAAAGTTCCCCATCAAATGCAGTAAAACACACTATAGAGCAGCTTTAAAAACAAGGGGAAAACAAGGGCCAATACCTTTCTGACACAGCAGTGACAGCCAAGAAGTGCTGTCAGGCCTGGTTTCCTTCAAAGATGTGCATTGAGCCCTTTCACACTCCTGGTGCTGTTTGCTGAAGTATTAAGGAAGTGGGAAGGCATCCAGAAAACTGGTTCAACTCAGCTGACACTGTGGGGTTTGAAAAGGAGCAGGAAGGAGATGGAGATCTGCAGGACACTGCTGGCCTGCCACCAGCTGGGGACACGGCCATGCATCACACTGAGTACCTCTGTGCTCAGAGGTGTCCAGCAGCTGTTGAAAGGGATGATGGAATGACATCTCACAGCTGCTACGGGGTTGGATTTTTTTGGTCCCCATGAAATAGGGAGACAGATTTTTGCGGTAACTGTCAGGAAGTTCTTGACTCCTGTTCAGCTGGCTATAAGGAGTGAAAGTGCCCCACAACACTGTGTTGTCCTTGAAGACATGGACAATCTGTAATAGTGAATTGATTATAGTTTGTCAGAGCTGAGCAGAGCTGTGTCCTCTTCCTTCAAGCTTCTGCAAGCTCTGCAGATGCTGTGTGAGAATTACTTGTGAGCTGTAATGCCCACAGTGGTAAAACTCATAACAGACACACAGGGTGAAGATTGAGGAGTGCTCATTTGTGGTTGCTACAGACATTCTTTGTCATGACCATTCGTGTAACTTTATTGTAATTTAACCACATTTTGAAAGTCCAGACAACCCACAGCTGTAACCGCTGTGTCACCACCCAAGATTCAAAACTCAGCTCAGAATTGATCAGGTTGTAACTGCACATAATCCCTTCTTGCAATTTAACACCAAGGGGAGTTGGCATGAGAAGACACTTACCTATCTTCTCAGGTAATGCAGAATTTACTATAGCACCCCTCCCTTTTCCTCTTCCCTTTGATGTGGTTTTGTATAGATCTCACCAACTACGAGTCATACATAGAAAATAAAGGAATAAATGAGTTTGAAATATGAAGCCACATTCAGAATTTTTTGGATTAAATAGCTTTGTTAGTTTAGGGTATTGGTCTACTTTGATAAGTGGGAGAGGTGGCACATTGCTTGTGAGGTCTTCTTTTACCTGAGCTTTGGAGATTGAGCCCAGTAATTGAATCAACTAATGTTTAAGTTGAATTATCCCTACATTTTCTGTGTTTCTTTATTATTGTTACATATGCATCAGTTCCCATTGACTGAATTTATTTTTTAATAATTAAGCTTTGAAATACCTGGGAATTATTCCCTCAGCAATCAAAAGATGTGGCATGTGTTTTCAACAGTCTTCATTAAATTTAAGTACTTAAGTCATTAATGTAAAACATGAATTTACACATTTCCAGCAATGACACCACTGACTCCAAAAGGCATGAATAAGCTGTCGAGAGCTGTTAGAGAGAAGGTAGCTTCTTTAGCTGCTATCACATTACTTTTGGTCTCCTTTCTGTTCCCATATTTAAATTGCTGTCTTGTCAGGTAAGCACAACTTGGACTCACGGCCTTGAGTCCATAGCAAAGCATCTTCTCTGGTCTGTCACTCTCCAGCCCCAAAAGCAAAAAATCAGCCACATTTCTTAACATTTTGTAGTAGATCTAAACATCTTTGACTTTTACTGAACTCAGTCTAGCTCCAACCTCACTGTTGTCATGGTTGTATCTCAGGAACTCACTTCAGAACTGGATCATCTAAACAATTTTTACCTGGCTTTAAGGCATGGACAGTGATTAGCAGAGCTGGGAGGCAATATCCTTGTATCTACTGAGTTCTTTTTGCTGCTAGACATCTACCTTCCTTGCCCTGTAACTCTGAAACCAATATGCCTGTCTCTTTGCCTGTATTTCATGTGTGGTATTGTGGAGAGAGCTCATTACAGACAAGCTCAAGTGTAGCCAGCATTCAGTGGCAAGTGCAAACATATAATGAATGTCTGTATTGCATTAGGATTTTTCCAGAAGGCATTGAAACACAGCCAAAGTGGCTTCACAGGCTCAGTGTTCTCCCAGCACTTGTTGGTTGAACTGTTCTTAAAAAATGTAGGAGTCTGGGAGAGCATGGATGTCAGCACCAGTAAAGATTTGCAGTGCATCAAGTGGCAGGAAATAGGCAAGTTGATTTAGAGCTCAGCCAGCCTCCTCTTTGCTTGAGTCTTCTACAGGAACTTCAGGGAGAGAAACATAGTGAGCTGTGGTAGGAGATGACTCTGGGGAGCTGCCAGCTGCTGTTTCCGAGTTATAATTGGATTTCACAATCCCAGAGCCACACTGCACATCCATCCCCAGGTCCTGTCCTCAACTGAGCTGCAAGAGGCCTCCACCAGCCCGGTGAAACACCTCCAGAGGCTGGAGCTGGCCCATCAGGAAGGATGAGAGGCAAATGTGAAACCGTTGCAGGCTTTGAAGTTTCCTCAGCCAAAGCACCTGAAGGAACAAGAGGTCTTAGTTTGTCAGATGTGTCAAATCAGTGCAATCTCCATCATGACAGGGAATGAATCTGGTGAGTAGGAGACACGTAATTTTGGTTGACAAATGTTGGTTCAGTTCCCAGAGAGGTTTTGCTGCAAAATGAGTAGATTCCTCCTGGGGGAAACACAATCAGACTTTTCTAGATGCCTGTGTGTTGTGCATCACCTCCTAAGGGAACATGAGGGATCCACAGCTGGTCCTTCACACACCTTCTGAACCCTTTCCCTGTCTGTTTGCTTGCCTCAAACACATCTAGAGCTTCAGTCTACAGATACATTCCTCTTGCTCAAATTGACTTGCTCATGTGGACATAGCCAACAGCCTCAGCCTTTTTGGGATGTCTTGCCTGAGACCTTGAGTTTTAGGCACACAAGACTTGCTGTGGGTTTCTGCACCTTTCAGTTGCTTGTTTTCTGCCTCTCTGGTCTTTTCTTTAAGCCTCTCCACCTGACAACTGCTCTGGCCATCTTACTGTTCAGACATGGGTCAACCCATCAGGATCTGGCATGGCAAATGTGACAGAAGGAGTGGAGAAGTACAACATTATGCATGGCTTAGTGGGGGATTTCTGTGTCCTTTTGGTAGAAAACACGACCATAATACCTTCCAGCTGATCAGCATTGAACTGAATAATCTCAGGAGATCAGGAGGATCTTTACAGTATCACATCAAGGCATTTGCTCTTAAGTTTCAAAACGCTGATGTCTCAAGCAAAACTCAGCTTTGTTTTGTCCACAGGCAAGTGCAACCTCTGCCTCACTCTCAATCTGCATCCAAAGCATTAAAGAAACATGGGTTCATCAACATGTTCATAAGTTTTTCGGATTCTGCTTTCTGACAGCTCTGCTTAGGCTGACATATGTTCCTGCCCTTTCCTTCTGTGCAGGAACCTGTCTCTTCATTTCCATGAAAACCTCCATGGTGAGGAGTTTCCTTTTATTCCTGCACATACCCTGAATTGCTTCATAAAAGTCACTGATGATGAGAGCTGGAATTTTCTTCAGATTTTATAACTTGGCTAAAAAAAAATCTGGCTGCAAGCTAAATCTTGACGCATAAATCTCAGCCAGGAAATAATTTAGTTTCTCTCTTTCCATCAAAACAGCAAACAACTCGGCCCACTCCCAAACAGTTGCAAAGTTCTCAATGGTAAAAGGGTATTTTAGGAAGGGATTAAATAAAGAAATGTTACTAAGTGGCAGAGTCTCTAGGGTGGGGAAAATGTGGAAGGAAAAACATTTGGAATTATGCAATTTCTTAGGATTTTGTTTTGTTTTGTTTTTCTTCACTTGAAATGCCTCACAAATATCTGGAGGGAGCAGGGTAGATCATCACTTTGATTGACTTTCAGTAACACTGACTGCCATGAGAAGTGCTGTATGCCAGTACAGGGATGTACTTATTAACAGGATTAAGCAGAGAAAGGCAGAACTGAGAGATCAGCCTGGATGGGGCTCAGATTAAACAAACTGGTCATCCAGTCTTATCAGTGGAGTTTGGGTTGCACTTTGCATGTACTAACCCTAAACCACATCTGGCTGATGAAAAGAGGCCTCTTATACTTGCAGGAAAGGGTCTTTACCATTCCCTCCAGAGGCTGAGTGCCAGGTTCTTGCTGTGCTCTTCCAGATTAGCTCACACTCCCATTGATTTCTGACCTAGATAATGAGTAAGAATAAAAGTTTCCTTCCATTCATGTAAAAACCCCTTGTGTATTCTTCTGCTGGCTTTTCTGCTGGTTTACTGACCCTTAGGTCCAGAATAATAAGAGGAATAACCATTAGCATGTGGCCTAACCACTCACACCCGTGTTGTTGGTGAATGATACCTAAGGCATGGTTGGTTTTGTACTCCATGGCCCAATAAAGGCAGTTGCTGGAAGTTATCCCTTTGGTCATACTTGAAACCTCAGCCTTGGGACCATGGACATTGCTCATGTATCTGAGCCACATCTAAGCCACGTTCACAAAGACAGGATTTTCCCCTTCTTGGATATTGTGGACTTAAATGACTTGATCAGTGACACAGAAAGTTACAATTTTTATATTGAAAATTTGTATTGACTAAATCCCTCAATGCTGAAAGCTCAATCAGTCACATGGTCCAGTGATGGGCAATTTATCCAGGATCCTTACTGAACAATGTGTTTCCAGATTGCTGGAGACAAGGCTGCAATTATGGACAGTGCCTACCAGCACCTAAGGAAAAACATGGTTTCTGAGCTCATACTCTGAATTTGCACAGAGAAGAACTGTGGCCATTCTGCATGCAAGTAAGTTATCTGCCCATGGGTCCTGGCTCTCCTACTGCTCCTGTTCCATACACACTATTCAGGCTTTGAATATAGACCTTTCTAGATTAGATTATAATGACTCAGAAAATTCTGTAAGTCACAAATGTTCTATAATCCCCATTTTTGGAGGGAATTGAAGCACAGGGAGGCTATTTACTGGAACTACTTTCCTCTAACTGGTTATTGCCCTCACTTTAATAGAGATCTCCAGTCCCATTCCTCTGATTAGGACAAGCATTTTATCTGCCCTCTTTGATGAGGTGTGAAGTGCATGTGTTGCTTAATGAGAACAAGCTGTTCAGATAACACAGCTCAGAATGATAGAGATTTTGTTCTTCCAACATTATCATTGCTAAAAGACAGGGCAAGTGTCCTAATTATGGGACTAGGCTGGAGCCTAGGTCTTGACTTCCTCATAGTGGGTTTGCCATATTTTTTTGTCTTTTTTTTTTTTTTTTTTAATTCTGTGATGTTAGGCAATTTTTGTAGAGTTGTGTGGATGGTGACTGGTGTGGGTACTGTGATTGCTACTGCAGGAGGGGTGTGAGGCAATCCAGATCATCTGGTCTTCAAGGCTGTCCATTCCCTGGCCCTTGCTATTGCTTAAGTGATGAAGTACAAAGCTGGTGAATGTACAGATAACTTCTGTGTCAGAGAAACATGGGAAAAGCAAAACAAATTCCACAGAAGAATTTTGGACTGATAGAGAAAACTAATTTCATAATCAACGTTTAAAGCCCTTGCATACCCAAACAGTAACACAGACTTAGAGGGGGATGCATTTGCTGCCTGTCCCTAAGTATTTGGCCAGGAACATAACAGCAGGATATGATGAGATTTTTCAGACCTCGGTGCAGTTATTCACAATAGACTCAAACCCCAAGGTAGTGCATAATTGAACTGAGCTCAAAGGTATCACCATGTGCTCACTGTGCAGTGGTGTGGCACTTGCTGTGTAATTATCTCTCTCCAGCACAATTATTAACATAGGATTAAACAGTTGAGAACCACCACTGCAACATTAACCAGCAGTGGGGTGTGTGTGCTCTATAATTTGGATGCTTGCAGGGAAGAGTTCACCACAGGGCATGCACCAGCCCTGTGAGTGTTTTGTCCTGTGTAACTGTGGCTGCAAGCCTTCTTCTAAAATCAGGCTGGAAAGTGTGCTCCAGGCTTGTGTGTATGGGGAGGCCTGACTCATGCTTCCCTTATGATTCTATTTTCCACGGGCATTGTAGCCAGCCCTGTGTGAAAAGCTTTTCTCTGTAAAAGGCAGTAAGTTGTGCAGCACATGGTGGGAGCTTCTGGTGCTTCTGTGTCTGTATGAAACACAGCAAAGCAGCAGGGAGAGACTTCGGCCACTAAATATGATGCTGGGTTTCAAATATGATCCTGTATTTCCCTGACCCTGTATTTCTACTGGGAATTGAAATACTGGCCCAGGAGCAGAACCTAATCTGAGGAATTGTACTAGAGTGAAAATATCTTTTGTCTCCTATAGAAACAGTCATTAATGCCCTGAGTGCTTAGGGCCATCTGAGCACACGCAAGCAGGAGAGTGGGCCCCTAAATACCACACCTTTTCCACCTTGAAAACTGCCTATTTGTCAAATCCTGCTATCCTCAGAGTACTCTGTTGCCCATTTATCTCATCCAGGGTGGTCTGGGGCCCTTTCAGGATTCACAGCCCACGCAGCAGCCAGAGCTGTGGACAGGCTGCTGTGGGCTGCCTGGTGTGACAGCAATATCTGTGAGTAGCAGTGAGTTTCCATCAGCCAGATGTTAGTGCTTGGAGCTTGTTGTTTGGAGCTGCTGATTAGTCTCTCAGGCATTTAGACCCTTTCTCAGCACTGACACTAGTCAGAGAGCGCCTGCAGATCACAGATGTTTGTTTTTCCTTCCCTTTGTCTTTGCTTCTTCAACCTCACCAAGTGTTTTCCACTTCATGTCGTGGCAACCTGTGGCACTTCCGTGCTCGAATGAGGGCTGGACCTGGTCCCCGCTGGCTCGGTCGCCTCTCCCGAGGCTGCTGGCGTGGGGCACAGCAAACAGCTCCTTGCTGAGGGCTCCTCTTTGCTCTGGGCTTGCAGAGCAGCTCGGGAGCAGATGCAGATGCCCTCTGTAAAGCCCACGTGTTTCACCCAGCCTGACTTCAATGCTGCTGCCGTCATTTCCATCCAGGTTTCACAAATCCCTTTCAGCTTGCAGGGAAAGGCTTCATTAGAGCCTCTTGTCCGGCCCCTGCCACGGCAGGGGCGTCTCTGCTGTGTGCGTAAGCACCGTGTTGGACTTGTTTCCGTACTATTCAGCTCAGTTTCAGTGCCTGATTCCCTGCTCTAAATTAGTTCCTCTGACTCATCCTCCAGAGGAATTTCTGTCTATGTAGAGACTGTAGAAAAAGATCAGAAAGACAGTGTTTCCTACCCAGGACTGAGGTTACATATATTAAGCAGGGTGATGTAAAGATTACCACAAGGGACCCACCATAAACAGGTAAGTACAAGTCTGATTGTGCCCTTTTCACTCCCCCTGCTTTTCTGGGCCCAAATAGACTTGGAAAATAAAGTGAAATGTCTCCAGAAGTTCTTATGGATGCTCAGGAGAGATGTGAACCTTTCCCCTCCCCAGTGGCACTGTAGGGCAGCAGGTTGCCCCAGGACACCTGCAATTTCCCTTTGAAATCCAGAAGCCATGCACAGCAGCAGGGCACACTCAGGGCTTCCAGCTGAGCCTTCAGCCAAGGAAATCCTATCTGTTTGTAAAGGCAGTTGAGCTGCAGCAGCTTGTGTGCAGTGTGAAGCCAACACATCCAGAGTGGAGGGATTTATAGGGGAATTTGACTTTTATAGATGTTGCATTAACTTGAAACATTTGCCTTTCTCAGCATGGGTTCTCCCCCTATGCATACAAATGCCCGTGGGTATGATATATTTTCTGGGGAGGAGACATGGACTCCAATTACACCAAATGTCCATTTCTTTGCTTTCTTGAGAGCCAGCATTTAATGCATTGCACTCACGCTGTGACCCTTTGCCAACACCCACCCACAGCTTGCTGGGATTTGCTTGGCTTCTCTCTTGCCCCATTTTGACTTATAGGTGACAGAGAAACAAAGGTTCTCTTCACATGATACATGACATTTATTTTATTCTATATTTACTGATCCTAGTTCTTCCCTTGTCAGCCACAGAGGATGTGGGCTCTGAGCATCCGCACTCTGAACCTGCTGAGTGGGACAGGGAGGTCTGGCATGGCCTTACCCCTCCTTACCTCCAGGAGATTCTGCATTCCTTAAGCCCTTAATCCACCTTGTTTCCATGTGCCCCCTGTCCTCCCACAGTCCACATCTCCCACCTGTTCTTTTATACCCCATGTAAACATCCATGTTTAAGCTAAACCTCAGCTTACAGATATCCCTGCAGCATCTGCCACACCACAACATCAGTCACCTCTGTCAGGAGTCCCAGGGAATTCTACAGGTTGTAGTACATTAGACTGAAGTAAATCATACTGAATGTAAACACCCCAAACAAGGTGTAATACTACTTTACACTAATATTGTTCTCATGCAAATTAATATTGGTAAAGATAAGTATTTTTCTTCACCATCTGATGCTGGTATATTTCGATATACTCTACTTCCCTCACTGCTACTGTGCTATAGGGTGTATCCTGTCTACCTGAAAGAACGACTAAAATAAAGCAGGTTTCTAGAAGCTGTTGTAAGGTAAAGATCAGTTCATTCAAAAATTTCAACAAATAGGAGCAAATCATAAGATGCTGTGCTGCTCTGATCAGCAGTTTCTCCTTTCCCTGCATTCCCACCAGTGAGAAGGAAGGACACAATACACCTTGGTTTTGGGTCTTGCTGGTTTTATCCCTTCCTTGGTATTTAATTAGTTCTCTGTGTGTATGTGTGGGGGGAATGGTGACCTAATCCTATTGAAATACAAGCCAAGTAAAACAAATTTAGATGGAGACATGGTCGCACAGCAACTTTCAGTCAGAGAACAATACACTTGGGGTAAGGTATATTGGCAAAGTAGTTTTAGGCAGACCAGACTTAATTGGTTTTATTGTGACAATAGTAATACTAGGTGGGAAAAAGCTGAGTTGAAAATTAAAGTGGATAGCAAGTTTTGGTAACTTTGGTAGCTGTGGTAATGGAAAGGTTCTGTACATATTATTGGGAAAAAAACCCCACTCACAGAGACTTTTAAATCCCAGCTGAAACTGCAACCATAGCTCTGAGACTGAAGGAAAAAACTCCTGAAAAAAAGAAAAAGCAGTGACTCTGTGATTTGGATATTTTCAGCATTCAGTCAGAGCAAAATGCAGAAATCTCTGAAGCAGCCTGTCTTGCAAGGTAGAATTAAACGCACATTTACTTGTTAAAACCATGGAGAAAAGATTTTGTTTGTCCTTCCTCAAAACGTTTTCCTTTAAGCTCAGCTGGGTAGTGCACTTTAACATTCAGGATCATTTGCCTCTAAGCAAGCAGCTCAGTCCAGGCCTGCACTGTGTGCTCCTGACAGGACAGAGGTGCATTGGGAATACCCCCAGCCAGGCACGGTGCTTAGAAGGAACAAGGGCAGACCCTGCATTGGCTTGGCTTGTGTTTCTGCCTTGCAAACAGCCGTGCTGCAGAGTCTGTGAGCTCTCTGTCCTTGCAGTGAGCTCTGTACATCCCCTGTAATGGGTGGAGAGCCAGGAGTGGGGTCCTGGCTGCTGTCCCTGCTTTTGTACCCCATGGAGGGAAGTGCCACCCCGCCGTTCCTTACCCCACTGGCCACCTTGAGTAGTTTTGGTGGAGCGGGTCAGAGGAGGGCGATGTGAGTCTCAGCAAAGAGGCTGCCAGAGTTGCTTGGGGGATAAACCCCTGTGAGGGCTCCAAGAGCCTCTGCTTCCCCAGCCCGGACCCATCTCAGCGGGTACCCATGGCCGGGAGCCCGGAGCGGGGCTGAGGCTGGGAAGCTCCTGGAAATGCAGAAGGCACACGGGATGGGGCAGGTGGGGCTGAGCACCGAGCCCAGGCGAGGGGCAGGAGTTCGGCTGCTCCTGCTAAACAGCTTAGTCCGAGACTCCACCGCCGCTCCCCTCCCAGTCCACCACTGCATTCCTGTGGCATCCAGGGCGAATCGCTCGGGGCAATTGTTCAAAGGAAACCAGGCAGGAGCGGCGTCCCCCCGCCCCAGCGCTGGGGAAAAGCAGCGGGCTGGCTCTTGTGTGCCTCCCTTGCTGACTGCGGGGTCAGTGGGCAGAGGAAAGGAACTTGGAGATGCCCCAGAGTGAGGTCTTACCCTCTTGATTTATTTTTCTCTTCCTGGAGACCTTCTGTCTCCCACTCACTGGGCAGGGAATTTAGGGATTTACTGTCAGGACTGACTTATCTGCTCACTTGGCACGAGTGAGGTGCCTGTGGTAGGCAGTCTGGCTCATACCCTACATCATTTTTTCTCCTTTCTTGTCTTCTTGATTAGTGTGGTTTCTATTCTCGCTAAACTCTTGACTTTTTTTTCCTTCACAACTACAGGGAATAAGGTGTTGATCCCTTCCTGGGCACTGGCAGTGACTGTGGAGATATGTTCCCACCTCCATTTCCAGTCCTGGCAGAGGTCACTTGCTGTGACTGTCTCGGTATTTTTGTTTCCTCCCTCTCAGCAGTATCTCAGCCTTCAGGGCTCGAAGCACCAGAGGAAAGCAATGCCCCTGTACATGCTCTAGGTGTGGTTTTGGGTCCAGGGACATCTCTTCAGGTACCTCCATGGCTGAGAGTCTTTTCAGCAGTTCTCAAGTGTCCCCTAATGACCCTGCATCCTCTAAAACTAGCTCCAGCCAGAGCAGGGGTGCAAGGGCTGTGAATTTGACAGGGAAGTGTTGGGGTGTTGAAATGGATGCCAGCAACACTCACTGCAGATGAGAGCCACCAGCAGTTCAGATACCTTCACACCAAGCAGTGGTTTGGTGCAGGTCAGAACAATGCTCTTTTTAAAGACCCCCCCAAATGCCCATGGACATGGATTTGGGTCTGTTTCCAGGGCAAGTTTCTCCAAACTGTAAGAAAATGATCTGTATCCTGCCCTTGCAGCCTGCCCTGGGAAGTCAGTGCCATTCAGATGCCATTTGATGGGACTCACAGTGGGATCCATCCCAGTCTGAGATAGCTATCTAGGCAGGAGTCACCAAAGGTGGTCCATTGAAGGGAAATGTCTAAGGTAAGCAAGAAGTCTCCTCTAGGATGTGCCCATTCCTCTCTGATGAGTGCTGGGAAAGGTGACTTTCCTTGACTAGCTGAATCTAAGGAGCTTAACGTGAAAATCTGCTTTTAGTGAGGACTGCAATGAGGAAGAAAAACAGTGCTGAGACACCTTGGGGTGGGTGTTGCCTGGCAGAGGCTTCTTGTAGGCAGTTTCATACACCACAGTAATCCCCATCTCTAATATTTTGAATGAGCTGGAGAGATGTGCTACAAAAATTACATTTCCTGTGGCAAATGCTGACCCAGCATTCAGTAAGGTAACAACAGCCACAACACTTTCTTTCTTCATCTAGGTCCTATGCATCTTGCTGATTCATATGAGGTCCTAGGGTGAAATCCCAGCTCATCTCCATTAAAGCCAGTGATGTTGGATATGTCTTTGGGATGCCAATTTTGTACCACTGAAAGGTGCTGTTCTTGCAGCAAGCAAAGGTGGCTTAACTCAGCACTGCCATGCCCCCACCTCTTCACCCAACACGATGCTTTAACACTGCTGACAGGGACTTTTCCACACTTCAGCACAAGTGTTAGTCTTGGCAGAAAAATTCCAGTAACTGGAGGTTAAGTCACTCCATCCCAAACCTAATACTCCCCATTGCCAGGCCCTTCCTGCTATTCTTTGATTCCCTGTCTTTCTTTCCATGCAACACACTCGCTCCCACAGGAAAGAATTTTATGTAGTGGGACTCCAGGGTTTTTGAGCAGTGTTGCCATAAGGAGCATGGATGAGAAGATAGCTGGGACTCAACATCCCTTCCATGGGTAGGTGAAGGGCAAGGCTTGGGTGCCACTGCTGGGTTTTGAGTGGCTTGAGTTCTGTAACACTAATTTCAACCACTTGTGGACATTTCGTGGTGGATGAACACTACCATCACACCCTTATCCATGGCACCTTTAGCCACAGTGCCATTCAAACCAAGCTAGTAGAAGGCAGGTGTGTGTCTGTCAGTCATAAAAATGTATATATATGTATCAGTTCAGGGTGTTTGGTAAGGGGTTTGCATGCCTATAAAGTGATGCTCCAGAACCAGTTTGTTAGGTTAATGATTGGACTGGATAATCTTTTTCAACCTCAGTGATTCTGTGATTCTATTCTATTTATTACAGTGCTGATTTCTTTGGCAGGTTTGTAAATCTCCTAGATATGGTGAAACTTTAAACTGAGTATATTTTTGATATGGTCTCAGACAAATACTCAAACATATTTACTGTGCAGTTTCACAGCTGGTTGGTTATCCAGGCTGTGCTGAGCTCACAGCTGTTGCAGTTACACAGTTCTCAGCACCAGCTGAAGGATAACTTGATTGCAGCCAGGTGAATCACAGCCCCAGCAGTTACAGCAAGGGCAGGACAGCACTCACACTTAAACATCATCATCATCATCCTCATCCCAGTGCAGAGCCCTGTGAAAAATGCTATTTGTAACCAGCCAGTAAGAATGAGAGGACTCCACCTTGTCATTTTTCCCCGTGTAGAAGGAACAAAGTGTTTATTTTCCAGCTGGTGGTCTTGCAGTTGCAGGCAGGCATCCAGTTATCCAGCTGGGCTCTTCCTATCACCTACCCTGTTGGCAAACAAAGCCGTGCATGTCTGATAGTAGCTCAGTTTTTTTCTAACTCTGCTGTTCCTGCGATGTCTCTGAGTATCTCCAGATAATTTAAGCACTAAACTGCGTGTTTCAGACTGGAGAGTGAGGACTGTAGACAAACAGTATAAGCAAATGAGCTGGTTAAATTTTTGATGGTGTTTGAGAAGTTTCTGAGTGGCTCTGTAGAGCAGGTCTACTTCTGCTGACAGAGCACAGATCTCAGAAGGTTTGGGAGTGTCTCTGAGGTGAGGATAATACCACCCCTGATGTCTGCTATTTCCCCACCAGCCAGCCCAGACAGATAAAGCACAATTGGGTTCACACAACCTCCCACTTCAGCTGCACAAAGTGTTTGTTCCTCTGCATTGGACTCTGGCATAGGCCGTGCCTATCACTGCACCCGCAGAAAATACAGGAAATCCCTCATGAAGTAGAGTTTCCACCTCATGTCTTCCCAAAACCACACTTCCCTAACTCAGTGTCCTCCTTTAGAGGGATTTAAATTCAAGGAGTGTTCTGCTTAAGGTTTTGCAGGGGTTTGGCAAACACAAAAGCCAAGATGTGCTGGCTGTTTTCAAAGAGAACTTGGAGTGAGCTGTGATCAAAACCAAACTCCCTCCTTTTCAACACAATTTCTGGACCTCTGTCTGTGAGCTCCCCATCTCGCTAGCATGCATTTGTAGAAGAGCCCTAGTGAGAGAACAGTTGGGGCAAGAATTTGCAATATACCAAAACCCCACAGTGCTTTTGCACAAGGAACAAGAGCTGCCAAGGGAGGGGAAGCAGTTGCTGTGTTTGTGTTTACTGGCCACGGTTTCCCACTGCTGGGGGTGTCCAAAGCAAATGAAATGTTATTCATCAAGGCAGGCTCCCTCCCCAACTTTCAGTTGTTGAAAATACTACAAAGCAAGATGGAAAGAAACATGTAATCCTTCATCATCACAGTCAGGATTTAGTTGTTTATTTAGATTCCCTGTCTGTTCCAAATGTTCTGCCAGAGAAAGCCCATCCAGACTCTAGGAGTGCTTGACACACATAAAAAAAATTTCTAGATGTATTTAGAAGATAAATCCAGTAGAAGACACTGCCTGTCCTGACAGTGCAGCAGCAAGATGAAAGTCCCACATGCACAATAAAATACCTCAGGGTGTTTCTTGTAGGAAAAAAAAAAGACAGGAGGCACCTGAGAGGAAATTGATTTTGATGTGGATCTTCTGATTCAGAAATCTTTCATTGGAGCTATCCTTAAGCTCCAGGTACCTCATCTTTTTCTGCCTGGAAAATGTGTTCCAGGTAGAAAAAAATGAAACTTGGTGCCTTTGTGGTCAGTAAGAGGAGAAGGTTGTGTTCAGAGGGTGATTCCATCGAGTGATAGACTCCATGCAGCCTCAGTGTGCTGGACAGGTCTGACAAAACAGTTCATAAAAGTAATTGTGAATCACTGGCATCATTAAGATTTACAATCTTGGGTCTTAACTAAATCCATAAGTGAAAGAGAGGATTTTACTTAAAAAGATATAAAAACAAAGTAAAAGCTCCCCCCCAAAAAACGTTCTGCTTTTGAAGACTTGTGAGGTGTTTTCTGGATGCCTGAATTAACCCTTGCTACGATAACATCCTGTGTAAAGCTCACCTGCTGCTGTCCCCACAGCTCATGTGCTCCTCGGTCCAGAAGGCCCTGTTTGAGGAGGAGGACAGAGTGAAGAAGCTGCAGCAGAAAGTGGCGACGCTGGAGAAGCGCAACAAGCAGCTGCGAGATCGAGTGAAGAAAGTCAAGAGGTCTCTTCGGCAAGCCAGGAAAAACTCCAGGCACATGGAGCTGGTGAACCGAAAGCTCAGCGAGAAACTCTCCTCTGCAGGTGGTCAAATCCCCTATAGCAACTCCTTGAAGCAGGAGAACTCTCATGCTACCTACCTTAAAGTATAATGCAAGGGGAAGTGCTCAGGCCAATGGTAGTGGTGAGTTTTGCCTGCATTAGATCAGGGTCTGGCCCTCACACCTTGTCTACGCTGTGCTTCAAATCTTGCATGGAAAACGAATCTGAACTTGCTTTAGACACAGTGCTAATTTAAACAGGAATGCCAGCTGGATTTGGCACAGCCCAAAGCCATGTCCTCTCTGTTCTCAGTGGACAAAGGGCCAGAGAGCCATCTGTGCCTCTCCTCCCTCACCCACCTCCATCACCAGTTTTAGGTTGTCTTTGATGGAAGTACCAGCCCAGCCCTCTGGGCCATTGCAGGCACTTGGCACAGGAGCTCTTCCTGCCAGTTTATCTCCTCCTCATGGGCTGGGCAAGCAAGGCTTGGGGTCCAGAGATGGATGTGGTGGGAAGGATGCAGGCACAAATGTCCTTTGCTCCCTCATCACCCCCAGGCTCTCAAGCTTGCTCGAGCTTGACTGAAGTCTACATCCAGTGCCTGGGCATAGGCTATGTCTGAGACACAGTCAGTTTGTGCCTCCCTTCAGCATGAAATGCAGATGTGCCCAAATTGTCTTAAGACTGTTTCTATATATCCTTAAATATTCTAAATCAAATATGTAATAACTTTCATTTTTCCAGGAAGTGCCTCAAGGCTCTCAGTAACTCCCTCAGGTGCATTTATCATCGGTCAGCCAACTGGGTTGGAAACCACATCATTTTGGGACTGTGTCTAAGACCTAATCCTGCAGTCAGGAGTGGACTTAGCCTATGAGTGAGTGTTAGATCAGGCCCAGCAGGCAATTTCAAATCCCATTCTCAAGCAGGTTTAATTTACAGTGTGGACAAATCTTCAAATTTTGTAGTCACTGTTTGAGGTATAATGGAGGTTGCTGGGCAGCCTCACTTAGTTATACTTAAAACCTGGATAGAACACTTCAATATCAACAGGGCATTAAAAATTTAGGTAGTTTATATATGTATATATTTTAAAATCCTATAGAAAATATTTTTATTACACATTTGATATAGTCTAATTTCTTAAAATATGAAGTAAAACCTGTTTCTTGGTTATCTCATAAAAAAGAAAAGTCCACCATATCCTTTATTAGACATTTACAAACTGAATTCTGCTCAAGCAGTGTGAGTTTAGGCATCAGTATCCATGCCTGATAGTGCTAATGCTTTAAACTATCCCTGCACTTGGAAAAGCCCATATCAGCTTTCAAAAATGAGCTTCAGTCCAAGCAGAGCACAGAAGCTGACTCTCATTACCTTCCAGTTTTGCTCCTTTTGGAAATACTTTTTTTTCCTTCTTGAAATAATATTGGCATTTCTTAAGATTCTGACTCCTCCACAAGCTCCACTGGTTTCAAAGGCTCCACCTCCCACACCACCACAATTGGAATTGTTTTCTGCTGGAGTCAGCAATGCTGTTTCCTGAGAATTACTACAGAACTTAGGCTTGCTTAGAAGCCATCAAGAGATTTTAACTCCAAAATTTAAATCCATAGAAAAGTAACTACTTTTTATTGTTTTATTTTCTGGGTTCTAAACTACTGTTTAAATAAATGAACTGTTTTTCCTGGGATAGGTATTAAAAGCTTGTGCTTTAATCTTTTGTTATGAAAAATATTCCCTCTGGTATTCACTCATGTTTTATAAGTGTTTGTATAAAGCTGAGAAAGCATAATTAATATAGTTACACCTTTGCTATTCTTACAGATTTTCCAAACACAGTGTTGAATATCTTTTCCTTTTAGTTGGTATTTTTATTGCTCGATGAAAAGATTGGAATTTTCTTCCTATTTCCCCCTTTGTCTACCTTAAAAAGAAAAAAAAGTAAAACATTTTGTTCTCCTTGTAAGTTTTGTCTTTGAGAATTTTGTTTAGTCTGCAAAGAAAACAAAAAGAACCTCCCTAAATGCAAAGTTCAAATGCAACCCAAAAATGCACTGGGTACAAAACCCAAAAAGATTGTTTCCTTGTGGGTCTTTTCCTTCTCATTCCTGCTTAGGTTTGGATCATTTCCAGAGATAAGGACTAGCAGTCTGATCAGGTCACAAGTTAACTCTCTCAAAAAGTAACAGGGGATGTCAAAGCTAAATAAAAATGCCATTAAAGTGTCAGCATTGGTTGCCTGTTGCTGCTGGTGACAGTACCCAGAGAGTGACCAGGGAGGCTGCACATGCAGGGAACAGAAGTGGGATGAGGAATTCGGGGTATGTCAGTCCAGGCTGCTACACGTCACACAGGGCCTGCCTGACACGTGCTACAGTTTTTAGACCCACTCTATAGCAATTTCAGGGATCAGCTCATCTGAAGACCTGCAAAAAGGGCAAAATTTCATGCCATTTCCAAGAGTAATGGGGAAGGCATGATTGAGTACGTTCCCCCTGAAAAATTATGAGGGAGAAACTGAGGTGCAGAAATGCAGAGGAGGTTGGCATGGCTGGAGGGGTTAGCAAGGGATGGTGTAGAAATACAAAAAACATCCTGGTACAAAACAGAAAGGCAAAAAAACCCCCATTTGGTTAGAAACAACACCAAATGTGTCAGCCCCCCCCTGAGAAGTTCAAAGATGCTTTACAAATTAGTAACATCTGGTTTTGCAAAACATATCAGGAGATGAAGGCTGCCAGAACATCTGCAGGACCAGTGCTAGGGGTTTTCAGAGCAGCTGGACACAACTGGAGACAAGAATGGGATTTTTGGCATCTATATTCTCTGTGGAGATGTTTTTGTGGACAAATACATTTTTCCTGCTGGATCCAGAGGATGACAAGGAGAAGTGAAAGAGCAAAATTAATAGTAACAGGACAGAGTAATTGTAAGGAGAACAAGAGAAAAGAGAAGAGAAGAGA
>VZTR01038230.1:0-10738 GCA_013400775.1 Chaetops frenatus
CACAGCTGCCATCCTAGTGCTGGTGGGGCTCCAGTTACAGCCCTATAAAGGGTGCTGGGCTGCAGGGCTGGGGGAGCTCTTAGCAGCCTTGCAGCCATGGGGAGAAGTGCTTTTGCCCTGGTCCTGGCCCTTGCCCTGGCAGTGCGTGTTGCCCCTGAGGAGAGGAAGGTATGGGGACAGGTGACAGTGGGGGTGTGGTGCTGACATCCTGCTAGATCCCAAATCCACTGCTGGGGCATCATAGCTCAAAAGAGAGCCAGAGCTGGGCTGCTGGAACCGGTGGGAACAGCACTGTGCAGTGCTGAGGGAAGCTGTGACAAGACTGCAAGGAAGGGACTGCTTGTGCAAGGATGCTTCTTGCTGCGGGAAATCCTTCAGAGGAAGGCAAACTGAGCCATACCCGAGATGGTTCCTGTTTCCCCCCCTAGGGTGTAGGGAAAGCACCTACACCTGTTGCTTCAGCATGGTGGGGACTCACTCTCCCTTGGGTGAGTGAAACCATCCCGGACAGCTGCTGAGCTGAATGCAGTCAGAGCTCAGGCACGATGCTCACACTGAGGAGGCAATGCCGGTGGCACAGCAGGTCCATGGCACACCACCCAGTGCTGCAGACATCTCTGGGCAGAGCCAGAGCCAGGGTGGAGGAGCGGGAGCAGGATGTCCTCCTCCCTGCCTGGTGACTCCTACCCACAGCACTGGCCTTGCAGTGCCTTCTCTCCGGGTCGTGGCGGAGCGACACCAGCTGCCGGATGGTTGTGTCCATCCTGGACAAGGACAACAGATTCTCCGGTTTTTCCCTGCCGGGACCTGCCGCTGGCGGCTCGGAACTCCTCACCTCACCACTGGAGGGGTCCCAGCAAGACACAAGGCTGGTCCCACAGCCCACCTTCTCCTTCACCGTGTACTGGCGGCTCCCAGGTAGGCAGCAGGGGGCCATCATCCTGTAGCAGGGATGCCAGCAGGACACAGGGTGTTCTTGTACCTCACTGCTTGACTGACACGGCCTTAAACCCTTCCAGACTCAGAGGCTGCCCGGACAACTGTCTTCCTGGGCCAGTGCTATGTGGACACCAACGGGGAGGAGACCCTGCATGCCCTGTGGCTCCTGCGAGAGGCAGCTGACAGTCCTGCAGAGGACTGGAAAGCCAGCCGGTGAGTGCTGGGTCCCAGCCACTGCTCTGCCAAGGTCTCCTGCATCTCAGGCTGGAGAAGGGAGAAATCCCGTGGGGTGAAGCGTGGGAGGACAGTGAAGGTAAAATGGGTTTGTCACCAGTGATATGCAGGGAGCATCCTCGTAACATGGTCCGTCCCTGCATGCCAGAGGTGCCTCAGGGTGGGGGATCCCAGCATGGAGTGTCGCCACAGAGGGCCCCCTCCGGGATCATCTTTCCACTCTCCACAGCAGGCAGAGAGGAGGAAAAGCTGCCAGCATCAGGCACAGCCTCTGCTGCAGGCTGTTGGAACCTGTAGTACCCCAGTCAGCCGCAAAGTGCTCCACTTGGGCTTCCCCTCTACCCTCCACAGCATACGCGACACGATCTGATTTGGTGCTTTCCGCAGGATTGGCACCAGCATCTTCACACGGATAAAATAACAGCAAGAAAGAAGAACAGGAGAAATCCAGCAGGCTCAGGACGGCAGGGCGTCGCTAGACAGACTTTGCCAGCACCAACATGCTGCACTTGAGCAGCTCTCAGCCCAGAGGTTCATGCTCTCTTAGGCAAGTTCACCAGGTGCAAAATAAAGGGTTTCTGTGGGGATGCAGGGCTTGGCTCTGTCTTCTGCCCTGTCTCAAAGGGTTGGGGTTTGTGTCACCCAGCAGCCACCCTCCCGTGGGCAGGTCTCATGCTGCTCTGGGACTGAAGAAGACAACAAGGCTGAGGGCAGCAGTGTCCCTGGGGATAGGGGGCTGTCCCAGCTCCCCTCCCTGGCAGTGTGCAGCAGTAGTGTGCCTGCAAGCCTGATGCTGTGCTGTGGGAAACGTGTCCCTGGGGGTCACTCCCAGGTGTCCCTAGAGATGGGGGACAAACCGGGCTGTGGGCAGGCAGAAGGATAAGGCACAGCCCCGGTGTGCTGCCACGGCCAACAGTGCAGAGCCTTCCCCAGGCGAGCAGAGCCGAGCAGAGCAGAGCCGAGCAGAGCCGAGCAGAGGAAGTTCTCGGGTGCCCGAGTGCACGGGGCGGTTGCAAATGACTCTTGCAGAGCCGTCAGCCTCCGGTTCCCAGCCCCGGCGGATGTGCAGCGCTGGCCGGCTGCCAGCTGTGCTCCCATCCCAGCCTGGGGAAAGCTCCCAAACGCCCCGCCACAAGGGTCCCTTCGCCACGGCTGTGTCCCCTGAGTAATGCACGGGGCTGTGTCTCCCAGCCAAGACCCCGATGTCCAGACGTGGCCAGGGAAAGAGAATAGGGGAAGGGCACATCTGGCACTGGCTGGACTTTTTTAGGCATCACAGCCCGACCTCTCTGCCTTCTGCCTTAGACATTTTGCCAAAGTGGCCCCAACGTGACCCTTGGCGGTTCAGAAGGCCCAGGGCCGAGGAGCCCAGCTGAGAGAGCTGGAAGGAGGCAGTGACTCTATCACTGTATTTCCAGCTGTTTTTTTAACCAGTTTTCAGATTTCTGTTTGTTTTTCTCTTTCCACCAATATCCAGCAGCTGGTGCTAGTGGATAAAAATAGGATGGATGATGACACAGGATTTAGATTTCCCTTGAAGAGGTGGATATATCTTGTTTCTGCTGCTGACTGAATTTTCCATCTCTCTGAAAAACCCTAATTCATTTTAAAAAATGGGAAACCTGATTCCTTTAAAGCCATGATCAGAAAGTATTTTGCATTGGTTACACAGCCTGGAACTTCCTCAGCAATAGAAGGTAAATTTCATTTTATGCTTTCACAATTTTCAGTACATCACTACCACAGAAAGGAGAAGATACTCTGATACTTGAGAAGTCACCAAGCAAAAAAGATCCTGTTTCCATCTGGCAACACCCATCTGGGATTTGCCAAGGATTGTGCAGGGTATTTTGCCCTGAAAGGCTCATGCTTCCAGTCTGGCAGTATAGTCCCACAATGCTGGCACAGACACTTGCTGGGACACAAGAGAGATACAGGTATAACAGAGGGAACAAAGTGGGGACACAAGCTGGGACCATTCCACTGTCCTAAGGCAGAGCACAGACCTGTGTGTGCATGCAAGCAGCACCAGTGCACATGCAGACCATGCTCTGATCCCTGCAGCAGGCTAGGAAAAATAATGGGGATCTGCAGCAAAGAGGAGAAGGAGGGTGGCAGGAGTATCAGGTGGTTCCTGCTCCTCTGCTTGATATAATAAAGTCCTCAGCCAAAGGACTCATTATGAGCACTTTTATCAGTGCTGCCCTTTAACCCAAGGCATGAGGTCCAGGCTGAGCTTCCTTCCTCTCCCCAGCTCAGAGCTGCTTGCTGTGGGACTGGCACAAGAACACAGAAAGCAATGAAAAGTAGCAGACCTGGGTCACTATGAACTAAGACTATGGAGCAACTCTCCCCAAAATTCCCAGATCCTGGCTCCCAGCCTGCTCTCCCAGAGTTATCTCCCTTCCTGACCTCTGGCCAAGAAAGCCAGACTGCTACAAAGAGCAATACTGACCCTATCATACCAGGCAAACACCAGATCACACGTCTGCTCCGAACTTTGCTGGCAACACCACCATGTATTACTTTATATGGCTCATTCGATATTGATTAGTGCTGGGTTGGGGACACTGTGTAACATCTGTGACACTACACACCCTGGCCTTGAACTGCAAAAAATGAAACTAAAGGGGGAACAGGGCATTACATACACTGACCCTGAACTGCCAAAAATGAAAGTAAAGTGGGAGCAGGACATTGTGTACCTTGGCCTCGAACTGCAAAGAAATGAAATTAAACTGGGGAGGGGCATTACACACCTTGGCCTCGAACTGCAAAAAAATAGACTAAAGTGTAGATGGGGTTCTAGACCTTCCTGCACACATTCATGCACACCTCCTGGGGTAAGAGTTCCAGTGATTCCCTGGTGATGCTCAAGGTCAGTCCTGGCCAGGGCAGAGCTGTGACCCAGCCCTGCTGGGAACATGCTGCTACCTGTCCTGAGGCAGAGGCCCTGGGCGAGCCCCTCCTTGGCTGTCTCTCCTCCCGACACAACATTGTCTTACATCTTATTTGTTCTTGCTTCCCTGGCTGGGATGCGAGTGTGAGGCTTCCTGCAGCCACTGCCTTGCTGAGCTGCCTTGCCCCCAAACCCTACACTGCACTCTGCAGCCTGAGCTCAGGATCTGCCAATGCCTCCTGTGGACCCAGGGATCCCAACCAGACCCAGGGACAAGCCTGAACTTAGCAACCCTGCAGCAGGCAAGGCCCACCCGGCGGCTGTTGCAGCACCCTGGCTCTGCTCCACTTCCTGCGATTGTGCAGCTCCCCATTACGAAAGCAGCGGTGGGGGCTGACAGCGGCTCCTCGCGCTTCCTCCGCGGGAAGCTGCTCGCTTCCGCAGCACTGGGGGCTTGCTTGCAAGTGCGTGGTGGGTGCTGGGTGCTCACCACATACACTGCTCTCCAGGAGTGCTTTTGCACCCTTAAAGGAGGGTGAGAGCAGAGCAGCAGCCCAGCAAACCCACGCTGTGCCTCAACAAACCCCTCTGCACAGCCACAGCCACACGGACTTCCCCTGCCATCGATCTGAGAGTGATTGCCCCTCCCCTGGGTTTCTCCCACAAGGCTCTCAGCCCCAGGAGCAGCCCCCAGCTTTCACCCAGCAGCCCAGCACCTCGCCAAGACAACCACAGGACACAGTCACACACCATTAATATTTATTTAGACTCAATTAATAAGGAGGCTATTAATTATTATTCTGATCCAATTGAAGCTATTCCTGCTCATTGCAGGTGGAACAGGACTAGATGACCTTTACAGGTCCCTTCCAATCCAAGCCATTCTATATGACTCTGTGGAATGTCCTGCAGTAGGACAAGGAGATCTCTACAGGTACCACTAAGCTGCACTCTGGCAAAGACACTGCTCACCAGCTCCAAGTGTTTCTGCTCAGCCCAGAACCATTGATTGCATCACCAGCCAGCACAGCAAGGCTTGGGCACACAAGGAAATGGTTTTGAAACAGTCTTGTGGCCAGGCAAGCCTTCAGAAGAGCAAGCAGCTCTGCTGCTCTCTGAACATGCTGCCTCAGCAGTCTGGCTCAAGGCATGCCTGCTCCCTGAAGCCCAGAAGCCTGCAGGAGATCAAAGGCTCAGCCCTTAGGGTAGGCAAACAGCACACATGGCTCAGGAAGGACTCCACATTACCTTCTCCAGCCAGGCTGGGAGCTGTGGCCATGGCTCAAAAGCTAGCAGGAACAGGCGACACACTGGGTCTGTTGCAGCAGCAGGCAGGGCAACTCCTGTGACAGCACTGAAGGTCAGCTCACGCCCTAACACCTAGAAATCAGGCAGCACTGCAGGACTTTGGGGCAGTGACACGGGACAGATGTTTGGGGCCACAACACAGACTGAGAAGTGCCTGTTCACTTCCAGCTGGGCAGTGAAGAAGCAGGGCAGCGGCCTCCACCACCAACTGTATCCAGTCAGACCAAGTACTGGCACCTCAGCCCAACTGCCTCCAGCCTCCCTGCCAGCAGCCCATCCCCACAAGCCACAGGGTGCACTCTGGGCTACAAGCCACATCGGCAGTGCAGTTCTCAGAATTTCCTGCCCCATCTCAGATGGAACCTGATATAAAATGTCAGAATTATTCCTCCCTGGTAAACCCTCTGAGGTCCTGGCAATCAGGAGAGTCTTCAAAACAAGCTGCTTGGATAGGTAGTTGGTAGCTGTTAGTGCAGCTCTGTCCCTGCCCCATGGGATGCCCAGTACCATCCCAAGGAGCAGGACGCAGCATTGGTCACATCTCGTTGGCATGGTGCTGCTGGATAAGAACTCTGTCAGGGTGTTCCACCCACTCCTGAGCCTTGGCTTTCCATGGCACCAGCACTGCTGCTGGCAAAGGGTCACTCTGGGGTGGGCCTGGCTCGGAGCCTGCTGCTGCCGGAGGGTCAGAGGATGAGTTGCTGTTGAAAGATCTGGGACCAGGGTTAAGCGGGCTCTGCCCCTCTTCCCATGACTGGCTGATGTTGCCTGACAGCAAGTGGTCTCCAGGCTCTGGGCTGAAGCCCTCCAGCTCGGTGTCGTGCTGCACATCAGGTGCTCCCTGGTTTGGAAACTCACGGATTTGCCTTGACAGCACTGAAAGAGAGGTAGAGCCAACCCTGTCATTTCCAGCCTCCCACCCTCCTGTGCCGAGCAAGGAGCCACCACAGAGCCCAGGAGAGAGGACAAATGTTTAACCAGGACTTCCTCTTCCCAGGGGAGGCAGGGAGAGGATGCTGCACAGCTGCCAGGCACAAGCACAGTTTGTGCTCCAAGAGGGACCGGAACTCTGCTGTCCTTGCACCGCCCCTGGCACAGGGCCCTGCTTCCAGGCAGGCCTCTGCAACAGGGCTGAGAATGAGTCCAGAGCTGGGGCAAGACAGCAAGCCAAATCTAGCGGTCACCCCGGGCAAGGGGACGCTGAGCTGCAGGTGCCCCAGAGTTCAGCCTGTCTCTGGGGAGGGTGCTGTGCTCTGCAGGGCAGAACTTCACCTGGAGCACACCTCAGCCCCAACCTGGGCACCTCAGCCCCAACCTGGGCACTCACCCTTGAGCTCCCGCTGTGGCTCTACGCTCCCGGGTGAGCGGATGCTGGGGGACAGAACGAGGCAGAAGGACAGAACCACGATCTGGAAACAGAAGGATCAGCACAGGTCTCAGCAAAGGAGATGGACAGGGATCACTAAACGCAGTAAATGCCTCTCTTGCAAACTTGTGAGGACAGCAGACACTCCTCCACAGACACTGAAGCTGAAGCCACTTACCATGGTGCAGGTTTTAGTTCTGGTAGTTTTGGGGGCGGACCGTCTCACCAAGGCCTGCAGTTTCTGCAACTGCCTGAGCAGTGACCTGGAGGAGAGCAGGAAATGCAGGTTCAGCACAGCAGCTGAACCTAGAGCTGCACACTTCTCTCCACCCTCTGCAGCCAGGGACAGGCCACAGTCCTGAGAAGAGGAACAGCCTTCCCCACCACATCTCCTGCCAAACCCAAGAAGACAAACTCACATGTTCTGCTTCTGCAGCTGCTGCACCTTCTTCTCCAGTTCATGGTTTTCAGCTGTGCAGGCTGCCACCCTTCCCAGGAAGCACGAATGGCATGGGGGAAACAGAGAAATTTTGTTGGTCAACAGTGGAGACTTCACATCAGTCACCACCCCTGAGTAGCTGGGGCTGACAAAATTGGTCCTGGGGTCTATCTGGTATCACCTGCAGCAAAGCCCAGAGAGCACCATGTCATACCAGATATGGGGAGGGATGAAGCCCTGCCCAGTCCTGCAGAGAAGCGGCTGACTAACTGCTATGGATGCTCACTCCTAGTGGCACACCAGCCCTGCATATCTGTGACATCAGGCTGTATTACTAACTAGCGTGACCTGGGAAACACATTCGACCTGGCAGATCAGCTACCTGGCTTGAACAGAGCAAGCTCTGGGCCATCTCCAAGCACAAGAGCACCACGCAGGCTTTATCCTGATGTTCTGAACTGTCTGAAGAGAGCCACAGGCTCACTTTCTGCCCAGGGTGGCAAAGAGCCCAGCAGCTGAACAGCACAGCATCTTGTGAAGGGCACCCCCCAGCAATGTGGTCAGCACAACTAAGGCCGTCCACGAGGAGAACATCCATTCTGTGACCAACCAGGCCATGTATTCATTCCCTTCCCCTCCTTATCAGGCCCTGAAGGTCGTGTGCACCAAGTACCACAACAAACAGATTTTTTCTTCTTCCCTATGCCAGCCTGAAAGTCCCTGGGCATCAGGCCCTTCCCTTATTGGCCTTGAAGGTTGCAGGCATATAGCCAGCTCTGTGCTGCTGACAGCCCTATCACAGAGCAGGGAAGCCCAGCACAGAGCGCATTGTCCACAAAATCAAGCAATTAAGCAAGTCCTAAGGAGGGCCTTGGGAGTAGAGTTTCTGCTGGATAGCAAGGCTCAGGACCCCTCTGCTCAGGGACACATCTACCATTGCCTGTTTCCTCCCATGACTGAGAGACTCATATTCCTTTATATCATTTTTAAATCTATATTATGATCATTGTATTAATACACAGAACTGTTTATTAAGATCTGATCCAATCTGCAGAGGGCCTGGGTGACTAGAAATTGTAAGCTAAGATGTAATAGAACGCAGGTGATTAGAAATTTTAAGTTGTATCATAAATCCTGTATTACTCTGCTCATAGACTGTATTACATTGATTCTGCTTGTAGAAAAACTGTGCCATTCTAATCACAAATCCTCTGCTATACTATCTGTAACACGATAGGAAAATGAAGTTCTGACTGAAACTACAATTTAGTGCCATCATCATTCTGCCAAGGATCCCTAAAAGAATATATGGATCCCCTGAGCGTTGGATGACGCTGATGTGTGACCATACCTGTTTTCCAGGCCATCCACATAGATCTTCCTCCGGCGACGACTATCCTGAGCTGCCTGCTTGTTCCGGATCTTACGACGCACTTTCCTCAGAACTCGCTCTTCGGCCTGCAAGGATCATCTCCTTAACAGCCATCCCAGGGCGCTGGCAATCCCACCCTCTCAGACCCCACACACATCTCAGTGCCCAGCCTGAGTGCTTGTGTCCTCTGTCCTTCCCACACCACTGAATAAACTGCAAGGCAAACTCTGGCCTGCTGATGCAGCCAGCAGCTTCCATGATGTAGCCAAAGTAAGGCACACCTAAGGGAAATGACAGGCACACACCTCACAAGCCACTAGGTAAGCAGGAAAAAATACCCGGAGGCATTTGTGGTGTAACTGCCTCCCGCAAACAGTCATGAGTAGGGAGACTGACAGCAGCCAGAAGCTGCTGGATGCAGCACATGGATGACCCCTTGGACTTCAAAGGAGGAAAAGGACACCAACATGGATGAACACAGCTCTGAACACAGCACCTGGGCAACAATATTCTCATCAAGGCACTGTCCTGTTGTTTCAAACCCTGCACTACCTGACACATTTGAGTGGTCCAAGTCTGTTTGGTTCTAGTGAAGACTCACTTTGGTCAGTGGCAGACAGGTTGGTAATGTAACACCTTCTTTCTCCAAGAGCTGCTTCTCCTCCTCTGTCAGGACCAGTTCTGGGAAGTTAGACTAGAAAACAGCAAAAATAAACCTACTGAGAATGCAAAATACAGGGAGTCCACTCCAGGCCAGAGAGGGGATGAAGCAAACACACAGAACTGGAATCACATCTCCTAAAGCAGTGTCATGCTTTCCCTCAGAGATATCCCTCATGGGAGCCAAGTCAGAATAGGAGGGATGTGAGCAGAAGCAGAGGCTGGGGTCCACAGGCAGGGGAGTCAGTACCTGCACAATGGCTCCAGGCACAAGCTGAGGTTCATCTTCCACAGCAACAGTAATGGGGGAACTGGTGCTCTGTTCCAGTGCCTTGCTTGTGCCTTCCAAACCCACCCATGCCCCTGAGAAAAGAAAGATGAGCCAAATGCTGGGCCTCAGTGAGGCAGCACCTGACCAGCCAGCTCTGAGTAGCATGAATCAGCAATTTTACAGCAGCAGAAAGCCTCTACTCTTGCCCCTCTTCATCACTGCCTGACACTCATCAAAACAAACCAGTATGGTACTGCTTTTCCCTTTTCCACCTGTAACCAAGGCAGAAAGAGTCCATAACCATCACTCACCTAGCTCAATGGTAACATCTCCTTCTGCCATGTCAGACCTCACACTTTCCAGCACAGGCCAGTCCTGGTGAAGGGAGTAGTTGTGATCAACCTGCACAATGTCTCGGCTGGCAAAATTGCTACCAAAGCAATGGGACAGATGCTGATCCTCAGAAATGCTGCTGTCATTGCTGGTAGGCAAATAACTGAGCCTGTCTGGTTCATCTTCCAAAGGGCTCAGCAGTGAGCTGATGAAGTCATCCATCTCTTTGTCCAGGAGCTGCAGAGGAACAGCTTTTACTCAGCAGGGAGACAAACCCCCTAAACCTCAGCTCAGCAGCAATTCCTCACAAAGAACTCACCTCAGGCATTGGCAGGCCCCAGTCTTCCAGCAGACCATTTTGCTCCCCTGGGATTTCAGGGCAGGGAGCATCATCCTTCAGGAGAAAGTCCAGCAGATCCACATCTGCCAGGGCATCCAGTTCCTCTGGGCACGACATCTGAGCAGGACAGCCAATGTGAGCACAGGCACAGGAGGGACACCAGCCTTGCTTTAAGGTGTCCCTCAGACCCTACAGACAAAGTATCCCTGAGCAACGTCAACAGCAGGGACAGCCAGGTCACAAGTACTTCCCCAGCAAGGCCGTTATAGCACCACTGGTAGCAACAACACAGTATTTTGCCCACAAGGTTATTGTGACCCAGCCACAGGAGCCACGCTCCACCCAGAGCACAAAAGCTGCAGGAAGGAGAGGAAAAGTGAAACAACCCCAGACTTAATGGTGAGGAGAGCATGTAAGATCCTGCTGTTCCACTGAAGCTTGAAGGTGCCATACCCCCTGCTGTGCAGCCAGCAGCGAGAGATTCCTGTCCCAGGAAAATTAGGAACAGTCATTGTTGAGGTTTTAAGTAAAGGGATTTTGTTAATGATTAAATAATGATCAAATGATAAGTAATTGA
>VZTR01038354.1:0-18317 GCA_013400775.1 Chaetops frenatus
ACCCAAACCCCAACAATATCTCAACATGGAAACTTCTGAATTCTCCTTGAAAATACCCATGAATACAAATGGATAGTGTGGAATTGGTGAACTCATAATTTCTTAAGAAACCAATTAAGAACATACAAATATGTGAAAAAACAACAATATTTACCCAGGAACAATTACTTTTTGGATTTTTTTAAAATTATAATTGATGGGCATTGTCAGTTATTTATTCGTTCTTTACACTTTTCTTTACTGTCCGTTGTGCCTGTGGAAAACCAAGGATTTTTATCCCAGCAAAGTATTTAAATCTCAAACAACTTGCCTTCATTTCCTTTTCTATAGTATGAGGAGGAAGAAAGACGATTACTGTTCATCTAGGAAGTTCTTACTCACTGAAAATGATAGCAGAACAAGCTGAACAAAAATGCTGTCTTTAATCCAATATTTACTCTTCATGGAGGAATGAAATACCTGAGGTCATACTCAAACTATGTCTGCTTCAAATGTGATGAGTACTTCTTGCGATGAGTAGTTCTGTCCATTTAGTTGAAGTATGTTGAGATTGTGTGTGATCTGAACCAAATGGGCTCCTAAGTTGTCTAAGGCTGCTCTCCTAGTCCATGAAGTATGGTACGTACACCCAGAGTCCAATTCAGAACACGTGAGAGGTTTACAGTCTGAGTTTTCTGATGGCAGTGCTTATGTCTCAGTTTATCACATTAAAACTGTGCAGAAACAAGCATTTTAACTTAGAAGCCTGAGCTAGGAATCTCAAGTGAATGAATGGCCTTGATGGCCATCCAGCTGAGGATTTTCATCACCAAAAGCTGAGATATAATCTGACCACAAAGCTGTGTGGGGTAGGAGGTAATTTTATAACATACTGACAAAATAGAGCTTGTTGCCTGCTGCCTTTCCTGACACTGGATCAGTGGGGAATGTAAGACACCTGTCAGAAGAGAAATCATGGTTGAGACAAACCAAGATATTACCAGCTCCTGGTTGCAGCACTGATTTTTGTGAAGCTATTGCAGCTCAGCAGAGGTAAATTAGACCATAGGCTGATCCAATATTGTGTGGTAAGAACAGATACTCTCCATACTGGAAATAGTGTCAGGATGAGGACAAACCCCACACAGACCCTTGTGTATTTTCCCTTACTTTGATGGTACAGCTGTGACTTACAGGTTCACCGAAGTTATATTTTGATTTTGTTTTCCCTTACTATCATTCATGAAACAGGTTCTACTTCAGAAAAGAGAAGCCCTGTGAAAAGAGAAAGATCGTGTTCCCATGACTCTGCATCTTCGTCTCTCTCTTCAAAAGCTTCCAGTAAGACCATAAAATCATCTCTGTTATATTAAGTTCAGGACATAAAAGAGACCTTAGCTTACTATATAAACAATAAAAGGTGTAAATCACTAAGGTTTTGATAAGGCCTATTTTAATGGGATCACTTAAGATGACTAAAAAATATAGGGATTAGACTTCTGAAATATAGGAAATAGGATCTTTTCTTTCTTGAAAAATTATCAAGTGATGGAGTGCCTAAGCTATGTGCTTCTTTATTATGTGACAATAAGGTATAAATCTACTGTTAGTACTGTGATGGCTGGGTGTGTTCACTGAAGCTGTGACAATTTATGAAGAAAAAAACATGCTTCACATTTAATTTTCGTTTTTTTTTTTTAATCTGAGGAAGAAAAAGCATGCTTCTCATTGGTATTTTTTACTCTCTGGTTTTGCTCTGGAATGTTCACTCATTAATTTTACATGGGAAGCTCTTTTCAAGGTGGATAATTTTAGAAATAATTTCTTTTTAACCTGCACACTGAGGTAGAAAGCATGATGGAGTGTTGAGAACTACTACAGCTCTTTTGTCTGATAACTTCATTTATTTGCTTTTAATGTAGATAATATTAAGATGAGAATTGAATAAAAGTGAGGAATAGAAATTGTACCATAACTTCCTAAAAGTTGCAATGTCAAGAAGCTTTTTAAAACCTATTGGTTTTTTGTCAGTGACAGTAAATTCTTTTTTATCTTATTGCAGTTTGCAACATGGTGCAGTGCCTATTTGGCCTGTCATTTCTTTTCTACAGGTACAGTGGTAGTTACAAAAGGAAAAAAAATCTTGAAAACTTTGGATAAGCTTAATCACTTTAATGTTCAAAATGTTTTTTCTTCTTTGAAATTGGGCTGCTCATCATTTCTACAGTGTCCATATGGCCTGCTCATGGCTCTGTGCCCTCAGTTTATCTGTGGTTGAAGAAATCTTTTTCCTTTCCTTTTTTTTCTGTGCCTCTGGATATTGGTATTTTGAGGGATGTCACAGTGGTGTTACTTGCAACCATTCATGGTCCTGCTGACACTTGAGTATTTGTTGCTAATGGCTTTTACTGACTACTTTAGATTAATAGACAAAGGATAGTTTACTATTTCTTGAAGGCAAGAGAAATTACTGAGTTTTCTTCGTTCAAAATGCGGGGTTTTTTGAGAACCAGGATTGTTGTTTTCACCATGAGAGGAAATCTGGTTTAATCTAAGTCCAGCTTTAGGAAGATATTTCTAATACTTTGGGTAGACTGATTCCACAAGCAGTTCTCAGTGTGCTTCAAAGACTGTGAAATATTTGCATGCCCTCTTTCACTAAAGATGTTCAGAACTACTTAGCATGCATTAAACTTTCAAGAAAGCTTCACAGTTAAAATATATAGGGTGAAAATATACAGCTTTCATAAAATCCACACTTATCTGTGGAGTCTATCCACATCATATGGCCAATATTCATGAGTTCAGTATGTTCTCTGAGCTGACCCAAAGCTGTGTGAATGCACTAATGCATTATGTAGTACCAGGGACTTGAGGGCTTCCAGGTCTTATTAGATCAGCCTAAGTGCTGCAGTGACACAGACATGGGTGTCAGAGAAGAGCTGACTCAGAGGACTGTTTTTAGATGTCAGTCTTTACATTTCTGTAGTGTGGTGGGGTAATAGCCTGGGAATACTTATTTTCTTCAATTCATTTAAGCAATGGTTTCAGTAATTTTGTATTTGTCTTGAGTGATTAAAGTATCTGGTGAGCACCTTAAGCAAGGAATATATGGGAGAAATAGAGGACTGACATCTTTCCTATGCACTTCAGGACTTTAAAAGCCACTTTCTGCATTGAAACAAATACTCCAAACTAGTTCCATTATGGCTTCCTGTACAAGGAAGGTCAAAGCAAGAAGAGGAGCAAGATTGCAATGTTTGCTAGACAATATATCGAGATGATTATTTGTTACATTTTGTTTAACCATGGCATTGACTAGCAGTGATACTTGCACTGTGTTGAAGTTTAGTTTTTGTTTTAGTTACAGCATTCTGCACTGAGTCATCTCCTCCCCAAGCCCTAAACAACAGCACTGAAGAAACTGCAAATAACTATGAAAGGCAGAAGCAGAAAGTAGACAAGGGGGCACAAACTACAATCAGCAAACACTTGCCACCAGTAACTGAACAGTTGGATATGAAACAAAACATAAAAAGTGCCCAAGTCTCCATCACCTCGTCATCCTCACCTTTCTCCTCCTCTTCCTCCTCCTCTGCACCTACTCATAACTCCTTCATCCTACAGACTTCTCAATGCTCCATGGCCAAAGCATCAAAACAGCCCCCCATAGTTTTCCTGCCCAAACTGGTTTATGACATTATTACCTCTACAGACAGCAGTGGGCTTCCCAAGTCCTCTTCCCTCTTGCCTTACCATTCTGTTATGTGGGCAAGTTCTTTTCGCCCTCTTATGAGTAAGATGATGACGTGCACGGAGCAGTCTCTGTACTACCGCCAGTGGACGGTTCCCAAGCCAAACCACATGGACTACAACAACAGGAATGAGGGCAGAATGGACACCTTCCACCCAAGGAGGCTGCTGCTGAGTGGGCCACCACAGGTGTGTAGAAAGAGCAAGGTATTATCATTGAATTTTTAAATTTAATTTTATCATAATCTCATAAAAATATTTAATTATTATACTTGAAGGGGTGGTTTTTGTGGAGAGTAAATTACTTGTATTTTATTTCTTAATCCCTTCTAATAAAAAATATCTACCTTTCTTTACTGTTAGCCTGAGTTCCAATACAGAGAAGATAGAGCAATATTCACTTTCTGTCAGTCTCTCTTCATTAAAATGTTTTAAAGATAGTTTGCTCAAGAGATAGATTTCATGTATAATTTCAGTTTGTTAAAGCTGAGCATGCATTTACATTTTAAATAAAGATCAAAGATCTTAATAAAGCCACTTTTTTATGATCAATCTGAAAGCAGCTGGGAGTTTGTAATTAAGTTATTTTGTTTCCTTTGCACAGCAGACAGAAATAGAAGGTGTTGTAAATAATACATGCAAGAAGGCCAGTTCAAAGTAGCAGAGCCATATTTACAAGCTGAGTAGCTGACCTAGGAGTTTTTAAATTACTTTGAAAAGATATATACAAATGGGTCTAGTTCTAAGAAATAAATTCTCAGGTAAATTCTCTGGGACTGTCTAGCACTTATCTCTGAGCAAAGTATCTCCTACTTAAGTGCAGATGTTACAGGCTAAGGTAGCATTGTGCTTCATGTTTTACTGAAATATGAAGCAACAAGATAGGAAGAGGCACTGTGCCTACTGAGAGCAGATATATTTCCTGTGAACCTCAGAAGTCAAACAGGATAAATGCAGACCAAGACAAAGCTGTTTCCAGTTACTGTAACATCAGCCCAAAGAATTAATCCAAAGATAGTTATTGAATTAGCTTACCACGTGATCTACTCGTCTGTGCCCATTCATGGTAAAAAGCAGCTGCATATTGCTATTTATTAAATTACTGTATTCCATTGTATACCTAAATATATGGTGCAGAAGAGTAGAAAGAGCAAAAATGAGCTTTTCATATTGGGAATTGCCACAGATGTTGCTCTGATTCATAAAGAATTCCAGAAAATATTCTGATGATCAGTTTTTCACTGTCCATTCCTTTGATATAAATAGTTTGTGTTGGCCAAATGCTGAGGTGTTATGTGATCAAGAAACTGAATTTCATACTCAGCTGCAGCATAAAAATGAATACAATCTGGACAGAGCTGTAAATTTTTATCCACAAAAGCACCCCAAAATGACAGGTTGTAACAAGTTCAGTCAGAATTTTATATTGCACTCACATTAAACCCCCTAAAGATATGACACAAAAAACCCACGACATTCTGAAAGCCATGCAGATTAGCCAGTAAGAAAATATTGCTTTGGTATTCATTTGCCTTTGGGTCACAAGTGTAAATTGTGGTTCTCAGAAGAGTAGTTCGGAGACTTCTGAGAGCATGTTACACACTGTAAGGTTTTGATGCTTCACACACTTGATATTTGCAATTTAACTAACTCTGATTAAACAGGCAGCTTGTTTATTTGCCAGCTCACTTTTCTCTATCAAATCTCTCTTTTTTTCAAATATGGAATAGGACTCCTGTTGACCCTTTGTACAGCGGGGAATTTTAGCCTTGGTAACAATTCTTTTACATGAAACTCCATCTCTTTTTCAGCTGTCTTCACAATGCTAGTCATTTCCTAGTGTTGCATCGGGTCCTACAGTTGGATTAGTTCCTAAAGGGTGCTTTTCATATGTTTATTCATTTTATATTCCTTAGCTCTTTCTGAAGAATATACCTGTTTCACACAGAACAAATTCATGCACATCAAATTAGGTGTATCATATCTTCTTCCTGTGTATAAAAATGTAGGGTTATATATTAATTTAATGGAATTTTCCATTTTTTATTCCATGGAAATCTCTTGATTTATTTCTATTATCATGCAAAAACCCAGAAACTTTTCTATCTTTACTATTTTAACCTCCCGAAGTACTAAAAACTCCTGTAAACTGAACAAACAGCTTTAAAAGTATGGGGATTAGCTTAAGGTATAACAGTACTGTGCTTCTTGAAGGGAATAGTAGCAATAAAACATGCAGAAATTAGAGTTACCCCTCTCTTTTGAGAAGAAATAATTTTCTTTCCTGAAGTAGGTTTTATTCATTATTTTTGATAATATTAACATTTCACACTGACTTAATACTTACTGCATCAAAAGGAATAGGCAGAAATCAAAACAATTGTTAGACAGCACATATCTGAATGCTGGCAACATCTCAGCCAAACTATAAGACTGCCAGAGTAGTATCTTCCCAAAAATTAGGAATTACTTTTTTTCTTTATCAGACAGGAATTCCTTTACTAAAATTTAAATCAGGAAGCAATTTTCTGGTTAAAATGAAAAATACTAAATCAACGGAGGAAGAAAACTAGGCACATTAGAGAATCAAAATAACAATTCTTACTGTCAGGGTAATTAGTAACAAAATATGCTCACCTTTCTCTCGTGGAGACATTTTACCCTATGTACTGGTCAGAGTGTTTTGCTGGAAGGCTTGATGCATTTTTACAAGGACAGTTATGTATAATAGAAGGCAATAAATGCATTATTTTTACAATAAACTTTAGGAAATGCAACAAGACTGGATAAACATGGAATAATTTATCTGTAAATTAGCTCACATGATCAAAGTGAAGGCGTTTGTGAGTATAATTTAATATGCATCACCATGAGCAATATGTAATCTATGGCTCGATGTCTGTTCCCTGGTGCACCCACACAAATGCCTATATGGAATTCTAAATTCCCTCAAATAGTTTTTCTTCAGAACATTCATCCTAAAGTCCCCCAAACTGCAAATCAAAGTTTCATGTGTTTGTTTTTTAACTGGATTTTACAGTTTAGAACTAGCATTCTCCTGAAGGGCGGAAGCTGCTGGTGAGCACAGCTCAGTCCTGTGGCACCACATCCAGGGAATGAAGCAAGCATGTTTAAGACACTTCCTGAAGAAGAAAACTGCTGCCCATATTATTACTCTGCTTTTATTAAAATCTCATTACAATGGGTGTATATACCATTCAGCTTATGTAAGAAAAATATTAGGGAAATATTTAATATATCTATTATTAGCTGTGTTTTAGAAAAATGTAGCATGTGGAAACAAGGAGAAGAGCCATCAACATTTGACCAACTGTCTGTGGATCATCAACATGTTTTCTGCAAATCATCATTGATTCACAGGCCACAGTTTGAAAACCTCTGTCATGGTATGTGAAGAACTGTCTCACCTGGAAATTAAAATAGAAAAGCCTTATAGAATTATTTTCCCTTTTGCCATATTTCTCCAAATGTGAGGCCTGAAATCAGATGATACTTTATACCAACATGTAAGAATAATAAAGTATTTCTAGTGGTCCTGGTATCCAGCATCTAGAACAAGTTAAAAAAGGAAGCTCATTGCTGTTACACTTTCTACAACAGCACTTTTGGATGTCATTCCATGAATGCATGGAGGCACAAATGCAGTTTATCTGACTGGAATGTTCTCGTTCAGATTCTTGGTTTGCACCCTATCCTTGATATCTATGGCAAGCAGAATTCAGTGGTTAAAGTCTTTGGAGAGATTTCCCCTCCTGTTTGGTAATATATGTCTTTGATACAAAAACTAGACCTTCATACATACCTCAAATTTTCTTCAGGAAAGAATTTGAATTCATATTCCTTCCTCTTGCTACAGCTACACTCTTCATGAATGAAGAGCTACAGGGTAAGCACATTCTTAGTATTTTATGGGTCAAATCATCCCTGGCACTAAGGATGAAAATAGAAACAAAACCCCTAAATTTCTGCAGGCCCCAAATTCCTTAGTTATCATCAGTTTTCACAAGATTTGAGACTTTCACTTCTTAGTCTTCTGGGATTTTCTTCTTCCAAGTCTGATTCTTCAGACGTCTCTCCTACAGAGTCAGGTAGACAGTAACAAATTAGAGTAATACTTCCATTATTTGGGAATATTGTCCCCCAAGTGCCTTATCTTACAAAGCACTGAGCACTCCCACATGTCTGAGGAATCTTTTTTCTGGAAAGTAGAGCTGTTTGTCATGGCAGCAACTCTCGCATACATGTTGTTTCAGGAATTGTAAAAATGCAGCACAGTACTAGGTTCCTTCAGTCTTTTAATCTGTTTGCATTTTTGGTATCCAGAGCAAAGACAGGATATGGGGAGAAAACACCTTGCTCAGAGTAATTCCTTACCAGTTGTTGTTGTTAACATACCATGCTTAGCCCAGAGGCACTAGTTAGGATCAGCACAGCACTGTGCTTGGCTTCCCCAGAGCCATATAAAGCTGCAGACCAATCAGGTATCCACTTCAAAATTTCTTTTCAGATCTCCTATTTGTTGCAGTTGGGAGATAGAGGATGGGCAGATGCAGGGTTTTATGCTGCAAAGGTGAGCATATCCAGGATCTCTTTGCAGCTACTTACAGTGCACAAACTCTCGGAAAAAGGGGTAGTGACAGATGCGACAGGGGCTCTTTGGAGAGATGTGGAAATTGTGGTTTTTAATAGCTATTCAATATTTTTAAACAAAGAAAGACTGTCTGTTCTATTTCATTTTGCCTGGAGGTGGTACACATAGAAAACAGTACAATTAATTTTAAAGATGCATTTAGCTATCTGGGTATGCTACAAGTTCACTTATTCAAGATTCTTCCCTTCTGGTGTAAATGTTGATTGTAAATGTGAAGTCATTAATTTATCATTTTCTTTTTGAAAATCTTCTTCTCAAAATGACCTGAAAAAAATGTTCTCTCTTTCACCACTTCATTTCTTGAGCAGCAAATGTGCTCGTGAATGGAGTCCAAACATGAATGCCACATGTGCTCAGCCCAATCTCTGTCCTGGCAGGAAAACGTTCTAATAACATGGAGATATTCCTGAAAGTTTACAAACAGCATTGCTTGTATCTAGCAGTTCATAAAGCTCACAGTACTGAATTGGAAACCTTTAATGTGACAGATAATGACATTGGGTAAGGTCTGATGCATGCATTAGCCTAAGTGCATGCATTTCAGTTCAGTGGTTTAGCACTTGTCATCCTGTGGTTTCCAGCCTTTTTGATTCATGATCCTACACCCTTGTGTACACTTGAGCCCAGTGACTGATGCTTGTTATCCCAGCACCACATAGCAGTACCCTTGTCACTCCCTCTTACATTGTGAAAAGCCATTGGCAAAGAATGGACCCCCAAGGAAAGGAAAATACATGAGTTTGATAGAATAAAATTTAATGCATATCAAAAAGAAAAAGTAAGGTTTTCAGCCAGTTGTTCTGTTGGCAATTCTAAGTATATACTTCAAACAGATTAGGAGTTAATTTTTATATAGATATCTGATATCAAGGAGACAGGTGTACTTTTGATAAATGATCTCTTATTTGAAATTAGGGAACTGTTAATCCATTTGTGTTTAATGAAAAGATGATCAGAGACACTTAAAAAGAATATGTTCATAAGAGAATAAAAAGGTAATCTCAGACGTGAGGAAAACAAATGAAAGTATTTTCTTTGTTTGCCTCAGATGTGGGAAAATAAGATGGTTTTGTTTTAGCTCCTCAATCAGTAGCCATTGCAGCCAAGTTTAGAACCTTGTTCCAGGGTCAGAGGAAAAATTCACATCAATCCCAATGGATTTTACAGAAAAAAACCCCTGTGAGTTAGAAACATCTAATCCATGGGCTGACTATAGTCCGTGCTGTCATTTCCTCTATTCAAAGTCACTTTTTTTTCTGTGTTATTCCAGGATGACAAAATTGTGTGCTGACATTTGATTCTCAACAGAGACAATGAGACCCTTATCCACCCTTTACAAGCAACTGTTCAAACTGCAGTCTGATATGAAAAACAACAGATAATGAGCTTTGACCAAAACAAATGTCTGATCTCTTGCTTCAAATTTAAAGCCTCCCTTCCTCAAGTGTTGAGAGAAAATAAAAATTTTTCTTGTCATAGGTGGAAAATGGTAACTTCAATACTCTGTTTAGCAATTCAACACCCTATGCTTCTGACATGTCCTAGCAGTAATGGAAGTGAAGCAGAATTTTCAATTCAGTAATAATATAAACTTAATCCATAATCTGATGCCACTGTGTGAAATCAGACAGTTGCTATCCAGTGTGTTGTAACTGATCTACATGTTAACCTCCCTTGTACAGCCCACACACACATAATCATGGTTTTTAAAGCTGCCTGCTTAGATATGGCCTTATTTACTTGATACGTGTACTTTACTACATGTGAAAGACAGAACAATCCCTTGAGTAAATAATTGGCTGTGGCTTTTACCTTCCAGCAATACTCTTGTTGTAGTGAGGGGAAAATTTATACAGTGTGTTGATAGGGTAAAAAAGAAAGGAGAGAGTTATATTCTTAATATAATTTTAGAATGGACTTTTAAAAGGTAATTTTATAAGATTGGAAAGGAAATAAAGTATTTTCAGCATAAGAGGTGGAAGAGCACATTGTTGCACATGCTGTGTCCTTCAGGAGTACACGTGTCCAGCACAGGCTCTCCCAGGGAACTGTGGCCACTTTGGCTCCTCAGGATAGTCCCTATACTTCAGTAGCAGGCAGTGCACCAGTAAATTATATAGAAATGAAAGGGTTGGGAAAATTCTTTAGTTATCTTGTAATTCGAAGAGGTTTGTTTGTACATTTGATGAGCTTGTATGGATTTTTAAATGTTCCTTGCCTGAGTAGAAGCTATAACATCAGGAGAGAAAATTCTTGTCTATGGGCCTGTAATTAGACCTGTGATATAAAATGTGTTTTCCAGCTAAGCTCCTGCATAGAGAGAATAAAAAAGCAATTCATTTATGTCAAGGAATAAACAGATACAAGGGTATCCAAGTGCTGAATATTAATATTCAGTTTCACCACAGCTACAATTTCCAGATATGTGGAAAATTAACGTGGTGAAAAGCAAAAGTTTACTTTTGTGTTTTTCTCATTTATGTGTTTCCAGATAGGGAAAACAGGTGCCTATCTGCAGTTCCTCAGTATTTTGTCCCGAATGCTGATTAGACTGACAGAAGTGGATGTTTATGATGAGGAAGAAATCAACATTAGTAAGTTCCTGATATAAAAATATTCTGACACAATAGAAAATTGTCATGTTAAATTGAAATATAGTCATCTGTATATTCTAGGCTTATTCTATCCTATTCACCTTTGCAATTACCTTACATTACTTAAATACTGTAAGAAAATTTTTATGGCTCTTAACTGACACTTAAGAATACTTTATTATTTTATTAATCATTTAGAATTTAGTCTTCTTCTCTGTAAGCAAAGAGCATACCTCTGTTTTTTGTGGAAAGGCATCAACAGCATTTATGTGTATTAGATTATATCCAGCCATTGGTTTTCACTGTAGAATTGGAATGAACCTGTGTGGTAAAATATATAAAAGGAATAATTGAAATTTTGGCAGATTTGTAACATGAGGAGAAATGTCGTATTTTCTAAGTATACAAGACTATCTGAGGGGAGGAAGTTTCTACTCTCTAATACCTAATTTTAGTCCAAATTAGTTTTTTGTACAGTGTATTACTCCTCTGTGTTTCCAGATGTGTTTCTGTAGCTGAGTCAGGACACGAAGATAATTTTTAAAAGGCAGAGTTGTGTTGAGGTGCAAGGTACATTTGTGCAAAGGTTTACCTCTTGGTTCATAATCATATTGTGTCATCAGACTAATGAAAGAAAAAATGAAAGAGGAATAATAAGTACAGCAAAACCATCTACAGCAATATAAAGAGCTTTAAAAATTCGGAATTCTTATTTTTCAATAATATCATAGACATAAAAGAAGAATCTGATCAATACTACCATCAGCCTGGAGATAAGTGGCCAGATTTGGAGATATTTAAGAAGATGCCTTTTGACTACACCATCCATGATCCAAAATACGAAGATGCAAGCCTGATTTGTTCAAAGCTTCAGACTATAAACAGTGAAGGTTAGAATTTTAAAAAACTTGATTGTACACACATATATATATTTCTTTTCTTTTCTTGTGAGGATCTTGTTAAACTTTTAAGCAGACTTAAAAGATCAGAATTGCTTTGATTAAGTAATAGTGAAAAAACTTTTCAAGTTTTACAGATGAAGTACCAGAGTATGAGTCCTATAAATGACTTAGGGAATATTAAATAGATAGTCTTTCATTAAAAAATCTCTAATTCTACAATAATTTTGTGTATTTGAAAGGTTTTATAAAGTAGCATTGTCCTGCTCTGCAGCAATGCAGTGGTTTCTGTGGGTAAAGTTAGTTATGTACTTAAAAGTGTCCATAGGTTTATTTTTAGGTTTTAGGTTAGGTTTGGAAAGCATGAGATGAACATGTCCAGATGTAGATTCCTGGAGTATTGATGTGTGAATTAGTCCTCTGAATCAGCCTGCTGGACATACACAAGCCCATGGGACTGGGTAGCAGGGAGAAAACACAGCCTTCAGAAAGACCTTGGCAGGCTGGAGAAGTGGAACCTTGGGAACAGGACCCTGTTGAACAGTTCACCAAATGTGCCCTTTGCACTTGGAACAGAATAATTTTTTTCAGCTGTACAAGTTTGGGGCCAGCTCTACAGACAGCAGTTTTGATCAAGGTGACTTGATGGTCCTGGTTAACAGTAATTTGAACATGAATCACCAGTTCTCCAGTGGGTTAATGCCATACTAATAACCTAGCAACAGATCAAGGGAAGTGATTATTATTCTGTGATGGCAGCTCTAAGGCCACATCTGGGTATTAAGTCAAGTTTTTGGCTTCCCAATATAAGAAAGACATTGACATAAAGAGGTGAGGCCCATGAGCAGCCACCAAGATATGAAGAAAATTGGAGTGAATTGGGTTTGTTTCATCTGGGGAAGTCTAGCAGGTGCATCTGAGTGCTGTCTTCACCTTCCTAATGGGAATTTATAGACACAAAATATTATAGATACACAGCATAAGGACAAGAGACAACAGACACAAATTGCAATATGGGAAATTACAATTAGATAGTATGAAAAATATTTTCAGAATAAAAGTGGTCAAACCACGGAGCAGGTTGCCCAGAAAGGTCATGTAAACTCCACTCTTGGTGATTTGTAAAACTTAATATGACAAGGAACAGCTTTCAGGAACCTGATCTGATGCTGAAAATCTGAGTGAAAGATGAAATAACAAAGTCCTTTTCAGCAGAAAATGCACCTCATCTTCTCTCAGTCTCTCACAAATGGGACTCTGAAAAATATGAATATACACTAAGGAGCAACATCACTAAATTGCCAAATTAATTTCACATAATCTACTGTGATGTCTGTCACAGAATGGCAAATATCATAAGGCTCTTTTTTACTATTTATTGCTTTTATAAACATTCAACCAATAATGGCAACAATGAAAATTTTAATGATCAGGCATTGCTTACATCTCAGCCTTATGTGAAATCTGTACAGAATTATCATAATAATGAATTTGTAGATACTTCCTTGTAGTTCTCTTTGCTGTACATAGCAATTTATAAAGCATACTGTGCTCAGAATTAATTCATAATTTGTTTTGTACGTGTTTTATATTGCCATTTTTCCTAGAAGCTGATTTCAGTGACAGAAACAGTCGGTCACAAGAGAATACATTCTAGCCTTGAATATATGTTACATCTAATTTGTTTATTTTCTTAATAGACAGATCAATGAGCAGGAGACAGGAAGATATGTACACTTGCCGTCAAACAACTAGGATGAGATTGTCCAAGTATGCAGCATATAACACCTACCATCACTGTGAGCAGTGTCATCAGTACATGGGTTTCAATCCCAGGTACCAGGTAAAGATTTCCAGATGTTACTCTGCAGATCAGAAGCTGAAGTACACACAACCCAAACACGGTTTGTGTACATTCACTGTATTTAAATTGGCTTAGTAGTTGTACGTGGGTACACATCCAGCTGATTTCCAGATTTTTTTTATTTCTTGAGGTTTGCCTGCCTTGACCAGGCTGCATTTTGGGGAGATCAGAGGACCAATCCTTGTGTCATTTACACTAGTTTATTCAGTGCTGTGATCTGCATGTGTACTACCAGTTAAAACTACTTTCCCAGTAAACCTTCTACTGAGCCTTGCTTAAATTTTTCACCTCAGTAACTGCAACGGGTGCTACTTCTGATACAGGAGTAGTCCAGCACAGAGTAGTCATTGTGTGGTATACAACTTGCCTTTACACAGAGTAACCCTCTAATTTCTTGCCTATTATCATGGGAGGAAGAAGGTGTCAGCAATGCAAATACTGTTTTTTATGTGCCAGTATTTCTGAAAGCCAAGAATAACCTGTAAGTATTGGTACCATCTGCAAGACAAAGCTGAAACAATGGTTTCAAAACTGGGAACACTTTAATGTGTATTTTTTTTAGTGTAAGCTCTAGCCTGGGGAATATTGCTTAACACTTATGAATAATGAAGTTAAATCTAATGCCATACAGTAAGTGACTGTAATCTGTTTAGCAATGTTGTAAATGTATATAAACTACACTGAGACCTTGTAGTTTGACTTTAGCTGGAATGACCATATTTTTTCCCATCCTTAGATTTATGAGTCCACTCTGCATGCATTTGCCTTTTCCTATTCTATGCTGGGTGAAGAGATACAGCTGCATTTTATCATTCCAAAATCAAAGGAGCACCATTTTGTCTTTAGCCAACCAGGAAGACAATTGGAAAGTATGAGGCTGCCCCTAGTCACTGATAAGGTAGATGGATATTTTTATTTATATTTGTGGCCATATATAGAAGAGAGATACCACCAATTTCAACATTTATTGAATTAATGTTCTCTATATACTATTCCAACTGTCAAGAGACAATGAAGATGTCCTTTTGCAAAGCTTGTATTTTCTCCCAGAAAGAGATACGTAAAAAAATTCTCAAGACCCCAATAAGCTCTTTCTTTTTCTCATAGTCCAGGTTGATCCTTTGGTATAAACAGTCTTATCTGTGACAAAAGGTTTTTGGTTATAGGTTTAAGAAGTTAAAGTGAGAATAGTTTCTTTGAAGAAACTCAAAGATATGATTTTCTTTATCATACCATTAGTAAGAGGAAGCTTTATTTTTTTTTTTTTCTGTAGAGAAAAGCAGTGGAATATCCTGTTTTATTCTGCGTAAATGCTCAGTTACTTTCATATAAAAATAAGGCTTCCAAAGAACCAACAGCAATGTAAGAATGACATCTCCTGCTCTCCCTCACCCAGTAAACTTGTGCTTGGTTACATGGTCAAAACTGTGCACTGGACCCTTGCGGATTCTTTTCTTGCTTCTTCCGCTGACCTGGTTTGAGGCTTTGACATTTAAGGACTATTCCCCCTTTGCTTCTTTTTCTATTCACTTACTCCAGTCAGAAGAGTTGTACTGTAGTTTTGGAGTAAGTTGTTTTTTACTGTCTTATATCATATGGACCTAAATCCTCTTCCAGTTCTAGCCTCAAGATACCTGTGCACTTGGCAGGTCAAGGTTATCGGTCCTGTCTGTTCCACCACACTCTCATTAATCAAACAAGCTAAATGATAGAGTTTCCTTTTTTCCAACTCTTACAAAAGTTGTTTATTTTCCTATCAAGAAAGTTTAAAACTTGTCAGTTTGTCTAGCGTTAGTGGATCAGATTTATTCTCCTGAAGAATCTGTTTCTCTTTTCTCTCTCCAGATTAATACAGAATCTCACACTTTTTTTTCCCTACAGAGTGAAGATTACATAAAAAGCCCCACTTTTACTCCCACCACTGGTCGTCATGAGCATGGACTTTTCAATTTATATCATGCAATGGATGGAGCCAGTCATTTGCATGTTTTAGTTGTCAAGGAGTATGAAATGGCCATATATAAGAAGTATTGGCCCAACCACATCATGCTTGTTCTTCCAAGCATTTTCAACAGTGCAGGAGTGGGTAAGTGTAACAAAAAGTTCGAAAAAATGTGGACACACAACTTGGGTCCTTGAGGTGCTGTTACTCAACAGTGAAATGTAGACACGCACCTTGCAGCTAGCATGCCTAATCTGGTGGTCTGGATTCCCTCTGAAGAAAATGTGTCACAGGTGAAGATACACTTCTCTTAATCCAGGACACCTAAAGCAAGCTCCATGAGTTGCACCCTAGAAATATTTAACTCTCTTCTGTTGACTTTGAAAGAAGCTGAGGGTGTTAAAACTCGGATGGAGTTACTGACTCTGTTTCCTTGTGGAAATAAGTGTGTACTATTTGCATGGGCAGTGCTGCTGGAACAACTTACATACAGCAGTAGTGACAAACATTCAAAGTAGATTATCAGGAAAAATTTCCTATGTCATTCCTCTGGTCAGACAATATCTCTAACTCTTTGCACTAGGAGATGCTAATGGACACAAATATTTGTCAGGTTAAGAGAAGTAGTTACTAAATCCATAAGACACTAGCAAATCTTTACCACAGAAGTCAGGCCTCCTTTTTCATTCTTCCCAAGTGGTTCTTTAAGTCACTTGCTTGACAAGTGACAGAGCAAGTTGGCTGTGGGTGGTGGTGGGGTGTTAAAGTCTTCAAAGTGATTCATACCCTTGTCTGCAGAAGTATTCACCTCAAAAGGCTTCTGAGTTAAAAGCAAGAAATTTCTGCCCCTACTTTTAATCTGATGGTTTATATCCATGGTTTCAGGTGCTGCACACTTCCTGATAAAAGAGTTGTCTTATCATAACCTGGAGCTTGAACGGAATCGGCAGGAAGAGCTGGGGATAAAACCCCAGGATATTTGGCCTTTCATTGTCATTTCTGATGACTCCTGTGTTATGTGGAATGCAGTAGAAGTTGACTGTTCAGGAGACAGGAAAAGGTAAGTAGTGTAATACATGCTTTTCCAGCTGATCTCTTTTAGCCTTTCTCTGATTGTAATTTTGAAATTATGTTTGCTACACTACATCTTCTACCCTATACAAGCAGAGAATTATATTTGCCTAAGGAGAGTACTTTCCTAGGCATCTGTCTTCACATAGCACATAGTGTAGGGCCTGTTTTTCATTCCTGTCCCCTGAGGATTTATGTGCCCTGCAGCCATCGTTGTTCAAGCTAGAGTTACTCGGACTGCAGATTTCAGACTCTGTAAATACTCTCTGATACGCTGGACAACATGGACACTCACATGTACATTTCTCACCAGATTTTTTCTAGGGAAGCTAAATGACAGTTCTGTGCAAGTTGTGCAATCGATTTCCTTTGGCTGTTTTGTCAGTCCCAGTCTGTGTGTCTCCTTTATGAGTTCCCCAAATCCCTGAACTAGTATTTTTGTTGTCATTGCTTTAGAATATTGTTTGTGCTAGGTATTTTTATCTATTCCATGAACAGGCTATGCAGAATTTACAGCAAACTTTCAGAGAGAATGAAACTCAATGGGAACTGAGATTTAGGGACTCTAGGGATGGGCTAGAAGGATCTTAATACTTTGTGCTTAAGTTATGGCACAAGTCAGCAACTCTCCAAGATTCATTGTAATATTACCTAGGTAACTTTAAAAGTTTACATATCTGAGTGAGAATTTGAGAGATCTAGAGTAAATTTCAGATCTGTCATACCAGTCCCCACTACATAAGCACCAGTTAATTTTAAATAGAGTGAGAGACAAAAAAATACAGTAAAGTAAGGCAACACTGAAGTTATCTACCTGAAATTCATAACAACTTCTGGATGTTAGGAATTGCTCTCCAGCTGAAAGAGATTCTGAATGTTCTCTATATATTTTAAAATTAACACATTTTCATAATTATTGTAGTGACTATACATGGACTGAAAGGAATGTTTCCCTGAAGCAAATTCTGCAGCATATTGAAGCAACTCCCAATGTCACTCATTATGCCCTAATTGGGATGAGGAAGTGGTCCAGTAAAACAAACAGTTCTGAGATCAAGGAACCATTCTCCTGCTGCCATGTGCATGACTTCATTATGCTGAATGTGGACCTGACACAGAATGTACAGTACAATCAGAACAGGTAAGTGAATCAGTAGCACTTTCCAGCAGAGGAAATGAACCAAATAAAGGAAGTTTTACAAAAGCTCTTGTTTTTTTAGGGTAGTTATGAATGGCAATACAGACAGATTTTGTTTTCTTAGTGGTGATTCAGATCCTTCCCAAGCTGCCAGAAGTTGGAAAAAGACATTAATTTCTATAGTTCCAAATAAAGCAGTGAAACAGGATAGACACTCAGCAGTGTGTTCTGCAGTTTTGGTCTACTCCAAGTGGCCTTTGGTAAACACTGTACTTCAATTCTTGCCTGCCTAACTGCTCTCCCTTCCAATGGAAACAAGGATGTATGGATGAATGGTGCACAGCCAAATCTTGTTCTGATATATATATCTGGGCTTTTTTACCCTGATGTTGTGGTTTAAAGGAC
>VZTR01038596.1:0-10932 GCA_013400775.1 Chaetops frenatus
CTGGACTGTAGCATTGGTGTGGCTGTGTGGGGGGTGGGCATGGGGGCTGGGGGGACCTTGCTGTCACTTGAATTGATGCTGTGGGGTCAGAACACCTTGGTTGCAACCCTGCTGGGATGTCGGAGGGCAGCAGGTTCAGGCTGCTTCTCTGCTGGTAGCCAGGAGTTTCTGCTGTGAGCCTGTGGGGACCTTGGGGGGCCCTACTGTGATGTCGAGGGGCTGAGGGGCCCCACTCTCACCCTGCTGCTCTCTTAACACAGACTTCGACGGGCTGTTCATCAGCAATGGCCCTGGGGACCCACAGCTCTGCCAGGAGACAGTGTCCAGCCTGTGCCAGGTGCTGGACGCGCCCCAGCCCAAGCCCGTTTTTGGGATCTGCCTGGGACACCAGCTGCTTGCCCTGGCCCTCGGTGCCCGTACCTACAAGATGAAGTGAGTGAGGGTCCGGAGTCACCGCAGGGGTCCTGGCTGCTGGGGATGCCTGACACCTGTCCCGCCACCCAGGTACGGGAACCGTGGGCACAACCAGCCCTGCCTGCACGAGGACACGCAGCGCTGCTTCATCACGGCGCAGAACCACGGCTTCGCGGTGGAGGCGGGCAGCCTCCCCCCTGGCTGGGTGCCCCTCTTCACCAACGCCAACGACGGCTCCAACGAGGGCCTCGTCCACCAGCACAAGCCCTTCTTCAGGTGTGCCTGGGGACACAGCAGGGGCCCTGGGGGTTGGGAGGCTGTGGCTGTGGGATGGCGGGTCATAGGGATGTGCCCTGCCTGACCCCCTCCACAGTGTCCAGTTTCACCCCGAGCACTGCGCGGGCCCCACGGACCTGGAGGGTCTCTTTGATGTCTTTGTGGAGGTGGCGCGGGACCTGCGGGACGGGCACGGCAACGCCCGGACAGGTGGGTGTGAGTGGGAGGGGCAGCCAGGACCATGGGCTGAGGGCTGCAGGACGGGGCTGTGCATGGGGGTGCCCTGTCCCCAGCGTGTCACTTCCCCCCCAGTGCGGGAGCGCCTGCAGCAGTGGCTGACCTACACCAAGGCACCAGCGGGGGACTCGGATGCAGCCCGGCCCCGCAAGGTGCTGATCCTGGGCTCTGGTGGCCTTTCCATTGGGCAGGCGGGCGAGTTTGACTACTCAGGGTCACAGGTGAGTGCCCACCCAGGGCATGGGGGCGGTAGGGGCCACAGGAAGGTGGCAGGGCCCACGGCCACCAGCTGAGACCCTTCTGCTCCCTATGAGGCCATCAAAGCACTGAAGGAGGAGAACATCCAGACAGTGCTGATCAACCCCAACATCGCCACAGTCCAGACCTCTAAGGGACTGGCAGACAAGGTGTACTTCCTGCCCATCACCCCTGAGTACGTCACCCAGGTGAGCACCCCGGGATGCTGGCTGGGAGGGGGCGATTTGGGAATGCAGGGAATGCAGAGTTGAGGGATGAGTCTGAGGCTGGGCCAGGCAATGGCCTAGAGCCTGGTGCATGTTGGGCAGGATGGGGTTGGAAGGGCAGCACAGGTGAAGTGGCAGCTGGAAAACTCACCGTGGTTTCTGTCCCACCGTCCTGTGCCCCCCCCAGGTGATCCGGAACGAGCGGCCTGATGGGGTGCTGCTGACCTTTGGGGGGCAGACAGCCCTCAACTGTGGCGTGGAGCTGACCAAGGCGGGTGTTCTGGAGCGTTACCACGTGCGGGTGCTGGGCACCCCCGTTGCCTCCATTGAGATGACGGAGGATCGCAAGGTCTTTGTGGAGAAGATGGAGGAGATCGGGGAGCACGTGGCTCCCAGCGAGGCTGCTGCCTCCCTGGAGCAGGTCTGGGGTGGTCTGGGGGGCTGTGGGGCAGGGCAAGGTCCTGTCCTTCCTGTTCCCACCATGACCCCATTGCTCCCTGCAGGCACAGGCGGCAGCTGAGCGGTTGGGGTACCCGGTGCTGGTGCGCTCTGCCTACGCCCTTGGCGGGCTGGGCTCTGGCTTTGCCAACAGCCGGGAGGAGCTGGTGGCTCTGGTGAGCCAGGCCTTCACCCACACCTCCCAGGTGCTGGTGGACAAGTCCCTGAAAGGCTGGAAGGAGATTGAGTACGAGGTGGTGCGAGATGCCTACAACAACTGCGTCACGGTACGAGATGGAGGGAGGCCTCTGGGCTGCTGCAGAGGGATAGCTGTGGGGCAGGGACTGGGGGCTCTCACTGCTCCTTGTCCCCCGGGAGGGCTCCCCAGTGCCTCCCATGGTGCTGGCACAGCTGCTGTGTGCCTTTGGGAGCTGCACCCTGTGAACCAGAGCCCTGCACCCCTGTGCTAGGGTGTTCGTCCCTGCTGTCCACCCAGTGGAACACCCCATGTATTCCAGTCCTGGCTGGGCAAGGGAGGATGTGGTGGGAACTGGGAGGAGCTCACCACAGACAGCATGTGGAGCAGTGGGGGAGCCCCAAGCCTGCAGTGACCCCCCCACTGCCAGGTGTGCAACATGGAGAACCTGGACCCGCTGGGGATCCACACGGGCGAGTCCATCGTGGTGGCACCCAGTCAGACCCTCAATGACACCGAGTACTTCATGCTGAGGCGCACAGCTATCAAGGTGGTGCAGCACCTGGGCATCGTGGGCGAGTGCAACATCCAGTTTGCCCTCAACCCCGAGTCAGAGCAGGTACTTGCAGCTCCCTGCGGGTTCTGGCTCCCGCTCCTGATCCCCAGCCAGCCCCGCGCTGGGGGATCTGGGTCCTGCCCCGCGCTGTCCCACCAGGCTGTGCTGCAGCAGCCCCCCGTGCTGCAGCATCTCTGGGATGCAGTAGGTCTGGCCGTGTCACGGCTTGGCCTGTTCCATGGCACCCACTGACCCTGCCCGCCCGCTGCTCACAGTACTACATCATTGAGGTGAACGCCCGGCTCTCCCGCAGCTCGGCCCTGGCCAGCAAGGCCACTGGTTACCCACTGGCCTACGTGGCTGCCAAACTTGCCCTGGGCATCCCCCTGCCCCTCCTCAGGTAAGGTACCACCAGAGCGCAGGATGAGGTGCTGGCCTGGTGGGGTGGCCCCAGCCGCTGACCCCTGTGACCTCCTCAGGAACTCTGTCACCAACTCCACCACGGCCAGCTTCGAGCCCAGCCTGGATTACTGCGTGGTGAAGATCCCGCGCTGGGACCTCAGCAAGTTCCTGCGCGTCAGCACCAAGATCGGCAGCTCCATGAAGAGCGTGGGTGAGTGCAGGGGGGCAGCGCTAGTGGGGCACATGGCGGGCACAGGATCCGCCTCCTCACCCCACCTTCTGCAGGGGAGGTCATGGCCATTGGGAGGAACTTTGAAGAGGCGTTCCAGAAGGCTCTGAGGATGGTGGACGAGAACTGCGTGGGCTTTGATCACACAGTGAAGCCAGCCTCAGACATGGTGAGCACTGGGGTCTGGGTGTCTGTGCTGTTTTGGGGTGAGAGGTGGCCTCCTGCCTCCCTCGGCCGCACTCAACCCCTGGCCTGGCAGGAGCTGGAGACGCCAACAGACAAGCGGATCTTCGTGCTGGCAGCGGCGCTGCGGGCCGGCTACTCCATCGAGCGGCTCTACGAGCTGACCAAGATTGACCGCTGGTTCCTGCACAAGATGAAGAACATCACGGACCACGCGGTGCTGCTGGAGTCGTACCGTGGTGAGCAGGGCACCATGCCGCCCGCCGTGCTCAAGCGCGCCAAGCAGCTCGGCTTCTCCGATAAGCAGGTGGCCCTGGCCGTGCTCAGGTGAGATGGGGAGGGGGTGGCCTTGTTCTGCTCCCTGCCTGGGTTCTGGCGCTCACCCAGCTCTGTGCAGCACCGAGCTGGCTGTGCGGAAGATGCGGCACGACCTGAAGATCCTGCCAGTGGTGAAGCAGATCGACACGGTGGCAGCAGAGTGGCCGGCCCAAACCAACTACCTGTACCTGACCTACAATGGCTCTGAGCACGACCTGGCCTTCCATGAGCCCCATGTCATGGTCATTGGTTCCGGCGTCTACCGCATCGGCAGCAGTGTCGAGTTTGACTGGTGTGCTGTCGGCTGCATCCAGGAGCTCCGCAAGGTCAGACAGGCCCCAGCTCCCTGTGGAGCGAGGGGTGGCTGTCCCTGGTCAGAGGATGAGGCTGGGTACGGGTTGGGGCTCTGTGCTCACCTCGTCCCACCCCCCAACAGATGGGCTTCAAGACAATCATGGTGAACTACAACCCTGAGACAGTGAGCACCGATTACGACATGTGCGATCGCCTCTACTTCGACGAGATTTCCTTTGAGGTGAGGGGGCTGGGGCCCTGAGAGCTGCGGGGCTGGGTGAGGGCTGCCATGGCTCCATCCCAGCCATCTCCCTGCCCCACATGGTGCTGCAGGTGGTGATGGACATCTACGAGCTGGAGAACCCTGAGGGTGTGATCCTGTCCATGGGCGGGCAGCTGCCCAACAACATCGCCATGGCCCTGCACCGGCAGCAGTGCCGCATCCTGGGCACCTCCCCGGAGGCCATAGACTCGGCTGAGAACCGCTTCAAGTTCTCACGCCTGCTCGACTCCATCGGCATCAGCCAGCCCCTCTGGAAGGAGCTCTCCAACATGGAGGTGGGGTCCAGCGAACAGGAGAGGGCTGCCTCAGGGTGGCTCTCTGTGTGCTGAGGCTCCATCTCTCCTGCAGTCAGCCAAGCACTTCTGCTGCAAGGTGGGGTATCCCTGTGTCGTGCGCCCTTCCTACGTGCTGAGCGGTGCTGCCATGAACGTGGCGTACTCGGACAGCGATTTGGAGAAGTTCCTGAGCAACGCTGTGGCTGTGTCCAAGGAGCAGCCTGTTGTCATTTCCAAGTTCATCCAGGAGGCCAAGGTCCATCCAGGAGGCTGCTCCAGCCCTGGGATGCCCCCTGAAAGCCCCAGCCCCCAGCCCAGGGACAGGCTGTGACAGTGTTCCTGCTCACAGGAGATTGACGTGGATGCGGTGGCCTGTGATGGTGTGGTGGTGGCCATCGCCATCTCGGAGCACGTGGAGAACGCCGGGGTGCACTCAGGTGATGCCACGCTGGTGACCCCCCCGCAGGACATCACCCAGAAGACGCTGGAGCGCATCAAGGCCATTGTCCACGCCATTGGGCAGGAGCTGCAGGTCACAGGGCCCTTCAACCTGCAGCTCATTGCCAAGGTACCTGGGACTGGGGACTGCACAGTGCCGGGGGAGAGCACCCCACGTCCCCAGCCCTGCCTCGTTCTGTCCCCTCTCTCCTAGGATGACCAGCTGAAGGTGATAGAGTGCAATGTTCGTGTCTCCCGCTCCTTCCCCTTTGTCTCCAAGACCCTGGGTGTGGACTTGGTGGCTCTGGCCAGCCAGGTGATCATGGGCGAGGATGTGGAGCCCGTGGGGCTGATGACGGGCACAGGCATTGTTGGTGTCAAGGTGAGTGGGGGCCAGGGGGCCGGGCTGAGGTGCAGGCCCAGGCAGCCCCTGAGTGCCCCTTTGCCCCCAGGTGCCCCAGTTCTCCTTCTCACGCCTGGCGGGCGCTGATGTGGTGCTGGGTGTAGAGATGACCAGCACGGGTGAGGTTGCCTGCTTTGGGGAGAACCGCTGCGAGGCCTACCTGAAAGCCATGCTCAGCACCGGCTTCAAGATCCCCAAGAAGAACATTCTGCTGACCATTGGCAGCTACAAGGTGTGTGGAGTAGGAGTGCTGGGAGGCTGGGGAGCCCTCTCTGCCCTCTGACCGGGCCCTGGTTTGTTTCAGAACAAGAGTGAGCTGCTGGCCACGGTGCGGACGCTGGAGAGCCTCGGCTACAACCTGTATGCCAGCCTTGGCACCGCTGACTTCTACACCGAGCATGGCATCAAGGTCAGGGCTGGGGGCCTGCAGGGCCAGGGGCACCCCCGGGGCGTTGCAGGGCCCTGACAGGGTGACACTGCCTGCAGGTGAAGGCTGTGGACTGGCACTTTGAGGAGGCAGACGGTAGCGAGGCTGGTGCCCGGGAGACCCAGCGCAGCATCCTGGACTACCTGGCCGAGAACCACTTTGAGATGGTCATTAACCTCTCAATGCGCAACTCGGGCGGCCGCCGGCTCTCCTCCTTTGTCACCAAGGGCTACCGCACCCGGCGCCTGGCCGTCGACTACTCCGTGCCCCTCATCATCGACATCAAGTGCACAAAGCTCTTCGTAGAGGTGGGCTGGGGCGTGTGGGGGTGCAAGGAAAGGGAGCGAAGCAGGGTTGTGGAAGGCCTGTTGCGGGTGCTGCGGGGCAGGCACTGTGTGTGGGTGTCACTGTGCAGGGGTTGTTTTTGGGGTGCAGCTCAGACAGGCATCACCCTGGCCCTGCTCCCGACATAGGGCCCTGCCTCACAGCTGCTGTTTCTGCAGGCACTGGGCCAGATTGGGGCAGCGCCCCCGCTGAAGATGCATGTGGACTGCATGACATCTCAGAAACTCATCCGTCTGCCAGGTGGGTGTTCAGTGGCCCCAGGGGGGCAGCACGGGATGGGACAGTGCTGGGAGCTGGGCAGGGCACATGTGCAGGCACTGCAGAGAGAGATGTTTCCGTGCTGTGCTGGTGGGATGGCCTTTGTCCTTCATATCCCCTGTGGCCAGCGGCTGCCAGTGCTGATGCTGACACTCCCCAGGCCTGATCGACGTCCACGTCCACCTCCGAGAGCCGGGTGGCACCCACAAGGAGGACTTTGCATCAGGCACGGCAGCCGCCCTGGCCGGGGGTGTCACCATGGTGTGTGCCATGCCCAACACCAGCCCTCCTGTCACCGATGCTGCCTCTTTTACCTTGGCACAGAAGGTGAGGAGCTGCTGCCAGCCTGATGCTCACATCCCCTCCCGTGCCAGCCATGGTGGGCGCACTGTCCGTGGTGGGCTCGTTGCCGGTGGCGGGACTGGTCCCACCACAGCAGCCACTGCCTCTTGTCCTGCAGCTGGCTGAGGCTGGGGCCCGCTGCGACTTCGCTCTCTTCCTGGGGGCTTCCTTGGACAATGCTGGCACTCTGGGCCCCCTGGCTGGGGCGGCCGCTGGGCTCAAGATGTACCTGAACGACACCTTCTCCAGCCTGCGGATGGACGACGTGTCACTGTGGATGGAGGTGAGCAGGAGGGCAGGGGCTGGCACGGGGCAGGTCCGCTCCTGGCAGCGGTGCCCACCAGCCCCGTTCCCCCCCAGCACCTGGAGCAGTGGCCGCGGCACCTGCCCATCGTGGCACACGCAGAACGGCAGACGGTGGCTGCCGTGCTGATGGTGGCCCAGCTGTACCAGCGTCCCGTCCACATCTGTCATGTGGCCCGCAGGGAGGAGGTGAGCAGGGCCAGCTGTGGGTTCCAGGGATGGAGCGCGAGGCCCTGTGGGTTCCCCACTAACCACGGCTGCCCCAGATCCTCCTCATCAAGGCGGCCAAGCAGAGGGGGATCCCGGTGACGTGCGAGGTGGCCCCGCACCACCTCTTCCTGAGCCAGGACGACCTGGGGCGCCTCGGGAAGGGCCGTGCAGCCGTGCGGCCAGCGCTGGGCACCCGCCAGGACGTGGAGGCGCTCTGGGAGAACATGGACATCATCGACTGCTTCGCCACTGACCACGGCAAGTCCCCAGGGACGGTGGCCATGGGGTGGGGAAGGTGGTGGGGACAGCCTCCGGTGACCAGCCCCATCCTGCAGCACCCCACACGCTGGAGGAGAAGCAGGGCCAGGAGCCGCCCCCCGGCTACCCTGGCCTGGAGACGATGCTGCCGCTGTTGCTGACGGCCGTCGCCGAGGGCCGACTCAGTGTGGAGGACATCGTCCGGCGCCTCTATGAGAACCCTCGCAAGATCTTCGGGCTACCAGCGCAGGAAGACACCTATGTGGAGGTGGGTCCTTGCCCACCTGCCCCAGATCCAGCCCCCACCCTTCTGGTCTGACACACTGTCCTGGCAGGTGGACCTGGAGCACGAATGGATTATCCCCAGCAGCACAGTCTTCTCCAAGGCCCGTTGGACCCCCTTTGAGGGCATGCAGGTGAAGGGGACAGTGCGAAGGGTAGTCCTGCGTGGGGAGGTTGCCTACATCGATGGGCAGGTAAGGTCCTGGGTGCTTTTATTCCTGTATTGAAGGTGTCCCCCATCACGGAGGGGGTCCCTCAGCGGTGACCCCATTTCCCCAATCCCATCTCTGCCATGGCTGCAGGTGCTGGTGCCCCCTGGCTATGGGCAGGATGTGAAGAAGTGGCCCTCGGGAGCTGCGCTGCTGCCACACGGGGCCCCCACCAAGGAGAGTGTGAAGGTACTGGGGTGCATGGAGCTGGCAGGGGGTCCCTCTCCGCCCTCGCTCCAGCTGGGTGTCTCGTTGCAGACCCCTGAGCGGTCCCGGCACGTGGCTGGTGACGTGCTGCGTGGACGAGCCACCAGCCCCCGCCGGCCTGGCCCTGCGGGTGACACACGCTTCCACCTCCCGCCCCGCATCCACCGAGCCTCCGACCCCGGGCTGCCAGGTAGGGGGGCGGCCAGTGCAGTGGGTGGGCAGCGGGCACGCTGCCCGGGGCCAGGTCTGGGACCGTGGCTGGGCGGCCCCGCTGACGCCAGCCCTTGTGTCCCGTTCAGCGTTCCAGAGGCTGGGAGCCGCGCACCGCCCGGGCGCCCGAGGCACCGGTAATGTTGGAGGGGGGGGGACTCACTAATGGCACTAACTGCAGCCCATGAGTGCATCCCCTCCCCCAGGTGCCGTGCAGGCCCCGGGCTGCCTGCGCTGCCCACCGTGGTCCCCTTCCGGCACCCGGCACCAGGACTGGGCGCTGGTGGACAGGGCACGGCTGTGCCGCTCACTGCCCTCCTGCCCCAGCCTGCACGGCACCTTGGGGACCCCTCACCTGCCAGTGTGATTTGGGGGGGGCCACTTGGGAATCGTGGGGCATGCAGGGAGAGGGTCGCAGCACAGCATGGGGCTTGGACTGCCTATTTCTGGTTGACCATCACCCTGGCCTCAGGCTCATCTTGATTTCACCTGGTGTTGCCAAGTGCCAGGAAGGCTGTGCCACACTGGCAGCACGCCGGCAGGAGAGCAGGGCCCGGGGATGGCACTGCTCCCCACAACCCCTAATACCACTGTTCCCCTCTCCCACCCAGCTGAGGACACTCGTGAGAAGGTCGGCAGGAAGGCAGCGGAGCTGGGTGAGTGTGGCAGGGGCCCACAGCAGGGATCTGGTGTCCGTGGCTGGTGGCTGGGCTCCTCAGGGCACCCTCATGGGCTCACCGGCTGCTCTCGGTGCCACAGATACGGCGGTGGTCCAGGACAGCCACTTCTACGCACTGGGTCCTGTCCCTCGCCAGGCGTCCCCTCAGCGTGCCCCCCACTTCCAGACCTCCCCGCTGCTGCACCCCCTTGTCGGGCAGCACGTCCTCTCTGTCCGGCAGTTCTCCAAGGAGCAGGTGCCCGGCCGGGCGGGTGCGGGGGCTGTGGGTGCTGTGGTGCTTCCTGTGCCCCGGCTGAGCCCTGGTGCCCCCCCGCGCCACCTGTCCCCACAGCTGTCCCACCTGTTCAACGTGGCACACACCCTGCGCATGCTGGTGCAGAAGGAGCGGAGCCTGGACATCCTCAAGGTGAGCCATGCACGGGGTGGATACCTGTCCCCGGGTCAGCCCCAGGGAGCCCTGCACCAGGCAGGGATGCCAGGGCTCCCCCAGGTGACAGCCTGGTCCTGCAGGGGAAGGTGATGGCGACCATGTTCTACGAGGTGAGCACGCGGACCAGCAGCTCCTTTGCAGCAGCCATGAGCCGGCTGGGTGGCTCTGTCCTGTCCTTCTCCGAGGCCACCTCCTCGGTGCAGAAGGGCGAGTCGCTGGCTGACTCTGTGCAGACCATGTGCTGCTACGCCGACGTGCTGGTGCTGCGGCACCCCCAGCCTGGCGCTGTCGAGGTGAGAGGGGCTGAGGGATGCCGCATCCATTTCTGGAGGCGCTGGGCGCTCTGCCCCAATGGCAGTGATGGTGACCTGCGCTGTGGGGCAGGGACGTGGTCCCCAGCTGGGCAGGGGATGGGTCCCGCTACTGTGGGGCTGGTGGGACTGTGTCCTGCCTGTTGTCACCCACCCTGCCCTGCTGGTGCTCCCAGCTGGCCGCCAGGCACTGCCGCAAGCCGGTGATCAACGCTGGGGACGGGGTGGGGGAACACCCCACGCAGGCCCTGCTGGACATCTTCACCATCCGCGAGGAGCTGGGCACAGTCAACGGGATGACGGTGAGGGGCAGGGGCCAGAGGGCACGACCAGGGCGCCAAGGGGCCCTGTCTAGGCCCTGAGGGGCCATGGGCAGGCTGGGCTGACCACTGTCCCCAGATCACCATGGTGGGTGACCTGAAGCACGGGCGCACGGTGCACTCCCTGGCCCGCCTGCTCACCCAGTACCGCGTCAACCTGCGCTACGTCACCCCTCCCGGCCTCCGCATGCCCCCCGACATCACCAGCTTTGTGGCCTCCAGGGGCATCCAGCAGGTGAGGAGCAGGGTGGGGGGCTGGCCCCCGCACAGTCTCTGGTCCTGTGCCCCCTCCCAACCTTTCGGTGCTGCCCCAGGAGGAGTTCGGGAGCATCGAGGAAGCGCTGCCCGACACAGATGTGCTCTACATGACCCGCATCCAGAAGGAACGCTTCCAACGGGCTGAGGAGTACGAGGCTGTGAGTGAGGGGAACCGAGGTCCTGCCGCCCTCGAGGGGTGTGGAGACTCCTCTGCTCCAGCTCGGGGCTCTGTGTGTTCCCTCAGTGCTTCGGCCAGTTCATCCTCACGCCCCACATCATGACCCGGGCCAAGGAGAGGATGGTGGTGATGCACCCCCTGCCCCGTGTCAACGAGATCAGGTGGGTGGGGGCAGAGCAGGGGCAGGGGGGCTGCAGGCGGAGGTGGGGGTGGTTTGGAGGGAGCATCTGGGGAGGTGTCTGGGAAGCCGGGGTATGAAATCTGCAGGGCAGAAGTGGGGGTTCTCAGGGCATGGGGGC
>VZTR01064679.1:16536-32519 GCA_013400775.1 Chaetops frenatus
AGTATATTAGAAATAAAGGCAGCTAATAATATAATCAAACCTACCCCCCTCCAAACAACAACAAACAATGGGCAAAAAGCAAGCCACCTATGAACAGCCTGGTGGCTGTTTATTGCTTCATTAGAAGCACAGATAAAATATGTGCCACAATTAAAAAAGAAATAAAAGCAGCAAACAGGTCAAGTGTAAATAGGTTCAAAAAAAGTCATCTGAAAGTCATGCTCATGCTGGTAGTATGGTAGCACAGACTTCTTACAACACACCAAAAGCACTGAACCAGACAGGGAACTAGTCAGAGGGTTGATGACAAGGTATAAGAAGGGGCACCCACTAAAAAGATTCTGACAGAGAAGCCAAATTCTCTGCAGCAGCTAGGCCAGAAGATTTAGGTCAACATGGTCTGGCACATTCTATGTAATTGTTTTAAATAGATAAGCTAGGTGCTGGTAAGATCTTGGGACCAAATGGCATTTATCAAAGAACTTTATTTCTGAAAGAAATCACATGTGAGATTGCAGAACTGCTGAGCAAGGTGCCTTCACCTATCATTACAGATTGCCTCTGTGTCAGAGGATTGACAGATTGCCAACATAGCTGTCAGCTATAAAAAGGAGAGTCTAGTGGGAAAGCTAAGCTACAGACCAGTGAACAGTTTCCAGTCCTGATGGGATGGTCGAGTTGGCAATAAAGAGTAAGCTTACTGAGAGCAAGGATAAACATAGTAATCTGAAAAAGGTGTGGGACTTGTATAAAGGAGAATTTAAGTTCACAAAGCTTGTAGATGGCTAAAATAGTGTCTGAAAAGCACAAGGATAAAAATCCCTTGGTACGGATTTATTGAAGAACTTAATATGGAATTGGAAGAGATGTCCTTCTCATAACTTGAAAACCAATTAAAAGATACCACAAGAAGGATAGAGTAGAGCTTAATGGTCACTTTTTCTGGCAGTAAAGTCAGAAATACAACCTTCCTGAAAATTGGTCCTGGGACCACTTGAATACGTCTTCTGTGATGCGTAGAAAATGCATGTGCATGACAACCTAGGTTACAGATAAGCTCACAGTACTGTGCTGATAGGGGGAGAAGTCCACTAAAACTTTGATGGGTAAGACTAGGAGGTTTTGATGAGTAAAAACTTGGCAATACATCTGGAGAAAAAAATAAATCATACCTTGTTCAGCTAACGTTCAGGAAAAAGACATAGTCATAGCTGAACATACAATGTGCATTGACAGCCAAAGAGATGTTTGGTGTCATCAGTAGAGGGGTTTGGGTAACAAGAGAAGACAACACTACAACTACACAAAATTTCTGTGTATATCCTGTATGTAGATCTGATCTACACATCCCAAAGACTGAGCAGTTCAAGGTACAGGTAGAGATAAGCCAGCAGTGTCTCTTGAAAGAACTCAGATTCTAAATAAGCAGGAGTATGGTACTAAAAAACTTTAAGGCACTTTCACTAGTTTGCGTTTGTTTGCAGCAGTGGACACCTAGAAGCTTTTAATAAAAGAAATCTCTACTTGAGGACCAAAGTATCAGATTTTCATAGAAGGAAACTCTGCAATTGAAGTTGCTAAGAAAATGTAAAAATAAACCCCCAAAAATATCACTATTCTTTTTTAAATTTAGCTCCAGATACTCTTCCAAAAAGCCAAATAAATCTCTTTCCAGTGATGCTAAGTGACATTAACAAGGTTCAGTGTCCTGTTAAGGACCTAGAAATGACCTCCACATGATTGCAGGTGTCATCATGCAGAGTCACACACAAATTCAGGACATCATCGTTAGATGATTTAAGATGCCCTTTGAGCAAGTTAGAAACTGGAAGTTATTTTTCCAATTCCTTGTAATATATGAGCAGCTGAGTATGATTTTGCTCTCTGTGTTTGGTAGTACTGAATAACTATATTCAAGAGAAAAATGTAATATAGGTGTATTCGCTAGTGTGAGCTAAAGATTTTATACTCCTGTTGAGGCTGTGGAGGTTTTTTTACTCGCCTATATTTCTGTCCTATAGGATTTTGACACCCATCTCTTTCATTTCCAAATGCACACACATGTACAAAAGAATGCCTCATTAGAAGCTCTTAATGAAAAGACTTCCTGTTAGAACACCTCAGATCCAAGAGCAGACATTCCTCTACGCACAGTCCATGTGTGAACAGGAACACTATATGTTTTTCTCTGAGGTATGGACACATGCTACATACACTAAGAGCTATGCAAGTTCAAAGCTTGTTATCTGTCATGGCAAACTGAACCCTCATAATCCATAAAGATAGGTCAAGCAATTCAAGTCTGTAAGTTTCTTTGACACTGTCATATGGAGACAGAGGAACCGAGCTTTATGGAGTTGCTTTTAATTTTATGTTACCTATGCCAAAAATTTAAGTTCTGTGTCCTCCAATTACCCCAGTTAGCTACAGTATTATGCACCAGATAGGTGACATGAATAAGCAACCCCAAATTTCTTTCTTTTTACAATAAATACAATAAATGTATGATGGCCAAAGAAGCATCATCCTGTATTTTCTAGGGATATTTTTACTGTGCATTAACCAGGTCTGTATACTTTGAGATTAGTAACTTTGATAATATTAGGCTGTGCTGCTCCCTTTAGAAGTACTTGAATTAAATAGGGAATATTTTTCTGGTTTGTATTTAGCCTTTTTGCCTTGCATTTTGAGAATGCATCACAAGTGTACAGAGTAATGAAGAAGCCTTAGAAGTTCCAAAGTCAGAAAGCTTTGTTTTATCTTCTAATAGTTACATTTTTGCTCCAGGAGTCTTACTCTAGAGAGAAAAAAAAGCCTCAAGGTAAGTCATTAGCAGTGCTTCAGGCAAAAACAGTACAAAATAAGAGTTTATCTGGGCTGTAGAGCACACACTTCCATAAGTATTTGTTTCCCCTGCAGTAGCACTTCGTGCAGGAGTTCCATTCTTTGGTTTTAAGAATAAAGAACAGGAAGCTTTACATTGTGTTTAAAGAGCTGATAGAGTCCTGTTCAGTTTTAGTTTGTTTTGTAATAGTATGTGTTTTCATTAGTAATGGAGTCATTTAACAGAATGAAGGTAAAAAGAGCTGCTTATTTACCTGAAAATATTTTTCATGGTCAAAGCTAGCGGAAATTATTGTTAGTACTAGAAGAAGGTTGTACCCAGTTTTTGCCCTCAGGAGGGCTACTTACCACCAGCATATCTAATGGCAAGTTATAAATCAATTCTGAATTTGGATGTGGCCATCTGTGTCAATAAATAGTCTTCCCTAGTCAAGGCATTTGAAGCTAGGAATAATCGTACCTGGTGCTGAACAGCCTTTAGTCCTTCCTCTTTTATAATTTGTCACTCTTCTCAGCTGTGTTTAACCAATTCTTTCTTTCACCTCCATCTTGGATAGAGCCATGGCAGGTTGATGGCCCAACTATGATGGCACTTAAATAACTGCTGCTCAGATGCCCAATTTTCTGCAGCCTTTTGAATCTGTCTCACCACTTTCGAGATCCACAGAGCTCAACTGGATTGTTCTGTGACTTCTTAGAGAGTTTTGTTAACTCAGAGGTGTCCAGCCCAAGGTCAAAACTCCCTGCCCTTGTACACACATCCCATGACTGCCTGACCCAAACAACCTCTTTGCCTTACCAGCTTCCCTGCTGGTCTCCTTCTAAGGTGATACTCTCAGAAAAGGGCTGGGCTGGCCCAATCCCCCCCTGCACTTCAAAGCAGAATGATCTTACCTTACCACAGCTTGCATATTATAAAATATCCAGAGGAAAAAAAGCTAAAAATCAGCCTCTGCTACACAGGGTCACATCAGTCCAGAGACCTTCCTGCAGTTAGCAGACCATTTGTTTCTGGAGGACAGGCTTAAAGCACAACAGAATAACAGATACAGCTTGGCAAAAATAAAGCTTGCAAACAGTATTTTTCATGCAAACGCTGCAATTACTTGCACCTAAGATGTTCGATTAACATATAATGCAACAAAAACTTGAATACAGAGAATATGTAGAAAAAGCAGAGTAAGCATTTCTCCAGCACTTCTCATTTAGGGAGAACAGGATATGGTCACAGTTCATTGCTTTATAATGCTGCCGCTGTCCTAAAGCCATTGTAGGTTCATTTCAAACTTGCCCTCACGGCTCAGTTATTTAGGAATTTTTATAAGTTCTGAGAATTTTCATGAGCTTTTTAAATGCCTGAAGTTAAGACATTACTTAAGACATTACTGACAGTAATGGTACGACTTCATCCTATATCCCTTCTTGTAATCACATCTGTCAAAACCTTTAGTCCAGCAGTGCCCAGCTCTCATGCGAGAGCTATCTTACTGGAATTTCGTCAAAGGAAGATTTCCTGCTGGGCCTGTAGCTCCTTCCCCAAAGTGCTTTCACAAAAAAAAAAAAAAAAAANACCACAGGCACACACATTACGGCAAATCTGAAGACTGCATTTTACTTCACAGAATCAAAACAGTGAAAGCATTCATGCCAGTGCATTATGACAGTGAACAAAGCCACTATAATGTATAATTAAGGAAGACAGATAACACTGAAAAATCTAGCCACCACAGATCTAGAAACAGCATTTTTTCATGTTTTAAAATGTTGCCAGGTGAGGCAATTCTTAAGAGGGTCAAGAAAATTAGTCTTAAATGGCTACATAGGTAAATATCAAAATATAAGGTTGTACCCTCAGAGACTTCAGCTAGGAAAAATCTAAAATCTCCATATTTTCTCAGGGATGCTTAAGATGTCAGTGTTCTCTGACAGACAAAACATGGTTATTCACATCCTGCTGTTCATACCCATTAAAAAAAACCCCAAACCCACAGATGCTACAACTTTCTTCAGAGATGTGTTAGTCACTATTAATAGACCAAGCAACTGGTACAAACCCTGAACTATCAAGGTATTAACTTGCATATTTCTTTTTAACTCCCTCATCAGAAATTTCTGCCACAAAGCAACACCAAGTAACCTACACCTTTTTCCCTATGTATTCAGGAACATTTCAAATGCCTCTGGAGACTCTGTTTATTATAAAATTTAGTTTCATGAAAAACTGAAAAAAAACATTTTGATCTAATACGTCTTCAAAAGAGTTGCACAGTATTACAAGGTATAGCACAATAAGCCAAGGTGTCGACTATTCCATATTAAACCTGTCTTTCCTTAAAATCCCCTAACTTAATGATCTTTCTTTCAGCCTTTCTTTCTTGCCAAATCTTAGGTATATTACAAACCCCTCCAAATTTACTGTTCCTTCAAAAGACTCTCTATTGCTATTAATGCACAAGTATCATCACTTTTCTTTCTGAAGTGGCTTGGTACTTTCAAGTGTCATTCACACTGAGGGATACCTTAAGAAGTGCATTAAGAGACTTTGGTTTCAATTGGTTGTGCTTTCTGGGTCACACTTCCTTTAAACAGCTCTTCTGTCTGATTCATTTCAGGAAAACATTAACATTTAATGTCATTACAGGCTTAAGTAGATATTTATCATCCTCCTGAGGGAAGGAATTTCCTTTTTGCAGGCTGCAATTTTTGTGACACTAATATAAATCAGCACTGAAAGGTGCTCTAGTGTGTCATGTATTAATAAAGACAAAAAACTAGGCAAGATAATAGAGATAAATGAAGATGTATAACAAAACGGCTTGAAACAGACTAGCTTTCAGCACAATTTTCAGATGGGGCAAGGCAAGCAGCAGTACTCCCAGGAATGTCAGAAGTCTAAAAGCAAGAGTACTGCTCAATATTTAGATTTTTAATGTTGTTATGTCTGTGGATTTTTAGATAAATTACAGGTACAAAATGTACTGTTAATACACAGCAGCTGTCAATTATCACCTGCTAGCTGCAATTAAATAACAAGTATATCCATGCAAGCTTTCCTGGGGTCCACTTGCCATACTTCCCAAACCAGTGTTTCCATTATGAAGAAATAATGTAATAAGGTTTCATTCCCCCCATAACTATTATTTGCATTCAGATATGCTATGTGTTGGTAATCCTTTATTTAAACTTCTACAGGTTAGTTGCAGTCAAGAGTATCTGGTATTCTTGTAAGTAACTGATAAGTCTAGTCCTACAGAACATAAGTAAAACAGGAAAGCTGTATGTGTGATGTAAGGAACTGCTGGCATTCAGTGCTCAGTGCCAAAACACACACAAAGAACCCAACTGCACTATTTTTACAAGACAACACAAAATTAAGTTTTTACATAATACTGATGATAGGAAGTGTTTGGGAAGAGTTCATTCAGCACGTACTCTGCACGGAGAGGATGCTGCTTGCGATTTGTGTTTAACAGAACAACTGTAGGAGTACTTTGGCTTGTGGATCTGACATGTAGCCTTCTATCTGATTAGGATTACAGCTTTATGAGATACAAAATAATGAATAATCCTGGCTTATAAAAGCAACAATTACATTTTACATTAATCTTTTCTTACGCAAAGTGGTTGTCTTCCTACTTAGAAATGATTGATTGGTTTCCAATTTGCTTAGTTCAGGAGACTGCCAGGCTGAGTTCTTCTTCGTGCATGCTACCAGCAGGCACACATTTGTGCTAATTATCAGTATCATCTTCAAAGTCCTGATAAAAAGTGTCATGGCAAGAACAAGAGCACTTAGTGCTTCTGATAAAGAAATTAAATCAAGCTTACAAGTCTCATAATAGAAAGCAGCTTTATATTTACAAGTTATGTCTCCTATACTTTCCATTGCAGTTATTAGTTTCAACTCAGGGCTACAATAGGAAAAGAGATCAGGTAACATGAAATACAAAAACATGGAAAATTTCCAATTATAAACACAAGTTATGAGTTTCCAGTATTTGCAAGCAGATGGGAGCTCCAGAAGATAGTTATTGTAACTGGAATGTAAATTAAAAAAGAAAAATAGAAAAAACCAAATGCATCTATATACTGCTTCTCCCCTCCATCTGCATGTAGTGGCATGTCACTGGTGTTGTGATGGAAGGTACAGGCTGCTTTGCTCCCAGCCAGACAACCCCAGGAGTGAAGGACATGGCTCGCTCTCCAGAGGTGCTGCACCTCCTCTGCTGGCACAGTGTCAGGCAGCAGGCTGAGGAGTGACAAGGGGAGCAGGCTATCTACAGCACAGACTGACATTTAAGGCATGCTTCAGAAGCAGAAGAGAGAAGATACATACCTAAAACCCAGATGTGTTAGAGCCCATCCTGTCTGAGGAGAGCACAAGGAACCATATCGTGGGATCTAAGAAAATCATCCACTGTGCAAAGATAGAGTGGGAAAGATAACTCTATGTTAAATAACTCATGTTGGTCCATTTTTATCACAGCTCCACATTCTTAGAATACCTTCATAAAACTCAGCCTTTAGAAACTGCATGGCCTTTGTCATCCTAACTTCAAGGAGAGAACAGAAACAACTAAATTTCAGCTGTCTCTGGTCAAGAAAATGAGGAATCGCAGATAGACACAGCACTTGAAATGGTTTCACATATCCTATACAGCATGTCTGACAAGGAAACATGTTTTGTCATTGGTTCCCAGCTTAACACAAAAAGTCAACAGGATATGCAAGGAGTGCTTTGATAAAGTTATAAGAAAGGTTTACATGCATGTTCCTATACCAACAATTTTCAGAAAGCAATGTACCAGTACCATCCCACCTCAGCTATGCCTGGGACAGCCTCTGCCTGCCAGAAAAGCCTCTCCAACACTGAAGGCAGCTTCTGTCACACAGCACTGTTGCTCACAGAATCCACAGAATCCACCTCTCTCAGGCTTCCTTACTCTCTGTAAAGCTTCAGGTGCTTCCTCCTGCTCTTTTATTCCCAGCAGGTGAGCCCATTTCCTTCAGCTGTACTTTACTCATGAGGTTACCCTGGTCTTGACCCCAGCATGTTTGTAAATCCTGGTGGTGCAATGTATAGGTGTTAATGAGAACCCTAACAGAAGCTGAACTCATTACATGTGTCCATGTGTCTACCTTTTAGAGTTGCTAAATGAAAATTAGCATCAGCTATTTTATTTTGAAACTACTTTCCCTAAAGTATGTATATTTATTAATATACTATTGTATAATTAGATCTATTATCTTCCTAATTATACTAATTATATTATATTATTTAATATGCTTCCTTTTTTTTAATGGTTATATTTTGTTCAAAGTAGAGAACAGTTCCAGAATTTAAAACACAGAAGCTTTGAAACTATCAATATGAACATAATAATGAAAGACACTTCTGGCACTTCTTTTTTTCTTTTTGGATTGACATCATTGCACTTACTATATATACTAATATATCTGAGCTATTGCCAGAGTCTCCTGCAAAGGATGCATTTATTAAATTTTAAAGCTTGGGTGTGCAGTGAGTGACTGCCTGTGAAATGAAAACTCTGTTCTAGTGAGAGTCAAAGCTGAATACAAGCTCAAAGGAAAATTGCTTCTCTTGTCAAATCCTTCTTAAAACTTTGAGCAGATTTCCACTTAATCATCTTCAAATTCACTTGCCTCCTAAACTAGTGATGCTTATTTGTAGCATGGACAAGACTATTTTGTATTTATTGTTGAAGCTGGGCACTACTTCCAGGTTGATTGTCAAAAAGTGTATCCTTTATCTGAGACAGTCCTGGAAGGGATGACTTGAAAAAAAAACCCAAACAGGTAATCTGTAGGACTCTAGCTATAAAGATGAGGACCCTATTTTTCAGGCTCTGGCTACAAGTGTATGGTCAGATAACACTTTTCAGATGCTTTTTCAGAAAGTATCATGCCAAGTGCTTTAGCATCAATGTATTGGGCTTTTTTCTTCTTTGATCTTGTTCCCTTTGATCTAACAGCTAGTGTTTAATTAAGACTAATCTAACAAAGAGGGAAAAAATTACAAAAGGGAAAATTAATGGTCATGCTGTAGAACATGGGTCACCCTCTGAAAAGGTCTGTAGCTTTTTCAATGTGAATCCTTTTGATGGACTTACTGCCTGCCATTACTGCTCTTGTCCAACGTCACAGGAGCACTGTCCATCAAAGTAACAGTTCATGAAGTATGTTGTACTGGTGCAAGCTGCCAGGATGTAGTTACACTGTTGAGCAGTACTGTGGCTGAATCAATTTTCTTCTTTTCCCTTTAAGATAACAGGGAAAATGATTAAGAGAAAATGCTAACAACTTTAAAGAATGCTACTGCCTTCAACTCCAAATGTTAAACCCCTGCATCCCTTTTCTAATTGCAACAAAATGAAAAACTTGTGAGAATAAAAACAAAATCATAAATAAATAAAAATAATGCAAGTTTAGTAGCTGAGAGGCCTGAAGCTGTAGGTGACATCCTGCAATTGTATTTCTCTCTGCAGAACCACCCAGGTAGATATGCCCTAACTCCTGTCAAAGCCCTCTCTGAGTCCCTGCAGGGATATAGCACAAATCTGGATAGGCACTCCACTTGCTATCCACTCCCCTTCCCCACCAGTGCTTCATGTCCTGCACCAGGTGTAGACACCGTTATCTGGACCTATCTCAGGGATCAAAGAGCCACCACTCTAGGCCCACCCGACACATGGAGGGATAAGGGAAAGAGGGAGCACATCACCACTGAGCATACATGGAGCACACCCTTTTTTGCACACCACTCCCACAGCTCCTCTGGCTGGAGAGCTTCCATGTCTTCCTCCACCTCTCCCCTTCCTACCTGCAGTGTTTCCTGTCTCTGGAGGCAACTCCAAGTGTCTCTACCCAGAATGGGAGAGCTTGCTCACAGAAAGCTTAGTAAATTCTCTATGGAGCAATTACATTCCAAACATTTCATCTCAGTTAAATAATACTAAAAAACCATGCAACATTTCTCATACTGAATTACTTGAATTAAAGAATCAAATTTCATTGATTCTTAAACTTGAAGAAAGGTAGGCACTGAAGTTTTCTAAAGGAATAAAATATTTTATTTCTTTCTGTGAACATCAAGAAAATGAATGAAAAGTAGCAGCACCTATCCTAGAGAAATGTGCAAGTCACAGTTATGGTTTGCCCATGTAACTGGTAAGATATAATATGGCCAAGGAAAATGGAAGGTTTTAGATGCCAAAATCTGAGCCTACTTGGAACTATTGATCATTTAAATCAATAAAATAAAGCAGAAAATGGAATGGAATGGAATGGAATGGAATGGAATGGAATAGAATAGAGTTGAAAACACAATAAAGTGAAATGAAGTGAAATAAAATAAGCCCCTCCACATTAAATATCATTAACTCCTAAAGTCTAATCAATATCTTAGGATTGTATCAAATCTACTGAATTCAGTGGCAGTGTTACTAAACTGTGTCAAATAAACTGTAATGATTGATAAAATTATCCACCATTTGCAATTACACATAAATACTGTATGGAAAAAGTCACAGTTGCAAAATTTCACTGCTAGACAGAATTACAATTTGTGTACATATTTCAAGGAAATTAGCTGTAAATTGTAAACAGATTCTGATTATTTATATGTTTTTTATGTTTTCTTAAATGCTTGTTGATAACTTTTTCTGCTTAGTTAAGCTACACATTTATAAAATGCATACTACTATGGGAAATAATCTTCCTTCTTCCATACTGTGTATTAATTTTGAGCAAAATTGCTGATCATTTCATAAAGAAACTTGAACTTTAAAGGTTCATAGAATCTGCTTCTAAAAATCTCTTCTCCTGCTAAGAGCATGTGGAATAGTGTCTACATTTGTTGTCTTGTCAATATGTTTCTAAAGTCATAATTTCAGTAATTGTTTAGTAAAGATTTATGTGGTAGAATTCTGTTACCAGGAGTCTTTGCCTTTTGACCTTTCTCCCCTCTGATCACTGTTTGCACAGCAACAACTTTTCTACTTTGCCTTAATAAGTGTTTTTTCCAAATAATATAATGAAACATCATGGACTATGGATTTTTTTCCCCCACAGAATGTTTTGCTTCACTTTTATTTTTACCTATTTTACTATTGTGGTTGCACTCAGTCAGGATTGGTGACATGCAGTGTGTAAGTGCATGTGGCTACTGAAGAAATAGCTGCAATGTTCTTTCTTTTTCCTCAGCGTGCCACAAAAATCAGTGCATGAGGTGTGTGAGCACATTTTGATGTATTTGAAAATATTTATGACTAGGTGTTTACAATAAAGTTCTAGTGATCTGGAATTTGCCATCCTGATTGCTCTGAAATAATGAAAATACGAGTCTCAACTACATTCTGCCACTCATTTCACCCTTTGAACCTTTTAAAGTAAATAAAAAATTCACAGATTTTATTTTTCAAGCATGTAAATATTCTGACTGAACAAACTGCATCTGCTTTACTTTGTCTGCATCCCATGAAATCATTACATTGTCTTATTAAACTCTGCTAGATCCTGAAGGTCTCTGTGTTTGTTTGACAAACAGAGTAATGTCTACATGCATCACTTGTAAAGGACCTTGGGAACTTCCACACAGAAGACCACTTGGCCCTACCTGTACCACACTTCCATCATTTTTGTGTGTTGTCAATCACTGATATTATCAGAATTGCATCTCATTGCTACTTCTGTCACTGCCTCAAGAGGAAAAAATCAGTCCTAATGTTTCCACTGATCCATGGAGGAACAGTAAAGCAATGGGAGAAAATTATGAGTGTACTTGAGGAATGAAGATAAATTTCTCTTCTGATGATATTGTGAGATGTTTTGCTCCTGACTGCATCTGCCTCTTAATTTGCATTCTTTTTATTTTGTAAAGAGAATGGAGCTACAATTCATAACTACCTTTATTTGCTTCTCATCAAACTCCTTGGGATTTACCCATCAAAGAAAGAGGTTTAATTGCATTGTGAGGATTGATTTAATTGCCTTTTGACTTGAAATTCATTTCCTGGTGTGAATGAAAAACTTTTAAAAAATTTTCGGTCCCTCAGGAAAATTATTTGAATTTCTTTAACAATGACAATGATATTTTACAGACTGAAAAGAGGCAACAAATCCAACTTTGTAAACACTTGGCACAAAAATCGATGTAAACAATAATATGAGCAAGTATTTATAAAATCTGAAAAGAAAGTAGATGTTGCATAAGCAAGAGAAGAAAAAGGGCCTTGAGAAGCAGGGAAGGAACTGCCAAAATAAAATAAGCTACTGCTGTCAATAGCTTGGCAACAGAAATAAAACTGCTCCCTGACTCACCCCGTTGTCACCAGCACTGACTGAGCTCTGCAGCCAGGATGGAACAAGCAAGATGACAAAATCCAAGAATAGCCAGGAAATGGCAGCAGCAAGGCCTGGCAGGTGACCACTCCCTCATCTGGTTTCCAGACCATGTTTTAAAGAGAAGTGTATTAATGGAGTTAGCAGGAGTGAGTACAGAGAAAGCCTCACCTACCTCAAACACTATTTCTGTTTAATCTCTGTCAAGCTGTTTTTCTTAATTCTTGTTCTAGACTGGTGTTAGGAAGATGGAAATGGGTGGCCTCAGAGAGGTATCCAGTGTGAGAATCCAGCCTATGGGACTGATGGTATCTCCATTCAAAACCCCTAGGTAGAAGAAATAATTTCTTATGTTATCCATTTAATCAAATTTCTGCACACTATATTCTCCAAAGTCTAATTAACCATTAGGTTATAGATATTCTTCTATATCTAGGATCATTATAACGATCTCTTACGTATTTAACATTTTTGGATACACAGTGTACTTTACTTTTAATCTTTCTTTTTTCCTTTTTTTTTATTAAATCAAGCAATCACAGAAACCTGAATAGCTTTAGATACTTTGGTTATAGTTTTTGAACTAAGTTTTGACTCTTCTTTCTGCTGATCTACAGGAGCTGACAGATGATTAAAGCTATGTGTGTCCAATCACCAAGAAGTTATTTCCCTTTCTACATTCCCTGATTGACAGGAAAGGTGAGAAATGAGAAGTTCAAACAGACAGTAGCAAATGAGATCATTTTAAATTTATTACTGTGAAGAGAAATCAGGACTTTGCATTACCAAACAGACAAAAAACAATGCCCCAAATGTCAAAATTTGACACTTTGAGAATTTTTATCCAATTATGGGTTTGACTTTCTTTTTGAACTAAGACATTATTATGATGTATCCTAGGTTCAAAAAAATGCCTTGCTTTTTTTTTTTTTTTGGAGTGTCCTTTGGAGACTTAAATATGTTTTCATGCTAAGCAAAATTCAGAAAATCAATGGGGAGAGAAGAGAAGGGGAGGGATGGGGAATGGTTTAATTTTTTATGTTTAATTTTTTTGGTGTTCCTGAAAGGATATTTGCTGTATGTCAAATTCATTAAGCTGTAAATTAACTAATACTAGAACTTCATGCTTTGTCTGCAGTATTGTATGAATCTATTGGTATATTAGTTCTAGTGGTTATCTGTGTCTGCAGAAATAATTCATGCTATTGTCACATTTATACACCTGCAATAAAAAACAAGGAACAAACCCTGATGAGTGAGATACAAGCAAATTCCTTTTGTCTTTGTGTCTTAGAGCCTCAACAGGAATCCACAGCGTCCACTCTTTTTTAGAAGTGTCTAGAGCAATCAGGATTCCATAAGATTAGATTTCCAGCTTCAGTGAATATTTGGGAATTTATTGACCCACTTCATCTCATTTGGGTTTATTTTAAGACTTGGAAGAATGAGTAATGGAGGAAAGTGATTAGCAGGCTACACCTGAACTACACAGTGTTGTGATTCTCAAGCAGGAAACTAGTGGTAAGTGACTAATAAGCCCTGTAGAGAGAGTTATGCTCTTTTGTTACACATTCTCTGAAAGCGTTGGTCCAGATTCCCACTACAGAGGGCTCACAGTGATGCAGAGAAGGAATTCAATGCCACCTCACTTTCAATATGTCTCATAGTCTCAGAAATCCATAGAAAGTTTTCCCAGGGAGCCTGTAATGGTTAGTGTTGTATTCTAGGCACAATTTTACTCCATGTTTTCAACCCTGAGAATAATTCTTGTCAATGAATTCCCCCAAGATTTTGGGTTCAGCTGAAAATGCTAAATTATTGGAATGCATTTGCTAGCAGAATAAGAAAAAACTTTTATACTTTATAATTACAGATTTTTATTTCCATCACAATGTAGTTTTATATTTCAAACTATTTGACTCTTTATCTTTGAGATAAATGTAATAAGATTAACCCAAATTTTTATCCCATTTTTTTTAATTTCCATGTACGCTGTATGCAGTGTTGGATTTGGTCATGTTCCAGGCTCATTATTGCCTTACAGCAGGAGCTTCTTAGAGAGTGCTGTGGGATCTAACCTTGAAATACTTCCCTAGTAGGACAGTAATTTTTTATACTTTTCCCAAATGTTGGCTACTTAGTCAGGCTTTCTCTTTTTTTAATGGCAGTTTTACATCTGCAGAGCTCATGGTACTACTGAGTCCACCTCATTTTCCTCATAACCCAGTTGGTGTGGTGGAATTTGAGGACACTGCATCCTCCTTTCTGTAATGTGTTTGAAAACAGCCTTATGTCTCAATATTTAAGTGATTAACTGAATATTTCTTGCCTATTAAAAAAATGTTTAAAATTATGAGGCTATAGGGATTTGTATTAGATTGTCTTTAATATGTCAAATAATTCTTACTTCTAGTATTATCCATGAAAGACAAGAAATGTGAAACATAGGCTCTGTCCTCTGTGAGCAGATTGCCTCTGGCAGCTAAAGCTGAAGGAATGGACTTCGTTACCCTACATCTCCAAAACAGCAATAGTTGCAAAAGTCACAATATTGCCTTAAGGTTATTTCTTCTCTTACCAAATGCCTTGAGGGGACAGTCAATCTTTGCTCTCTCACACACATTGAAATACAGCTTGCATTCATTTATTAAGGGAAAGAGAAGTAAGAATTTTTTATATTTTTAAAATTCTTTAGAATTTCTTTAGAGTAAATAGAAATAGCTGTTGTCGGGTTATGGCCAGACACAGAAGGTCTCAAATATAATGGAAATATTTTATGCTTTTCTGTAAACTGTGCAGTGTATGAAATTCCAAAGTTAAACCAATGATGAAATATATTTATATTTATAATGATATTTTATTTTTACTTGTGTTATTTGTATGAAAAGTAATGCTCTGGCCTAAGACAGAAGAGAGCCAGGAGATGATAAGCTATATTTTAACAGCGTCTAACATATCACAAGTGCTTTACGATGGAAAGCAAACCAAATCAGTGCCAATGTTTTGCAGTTTTATAGTCTATAGGTAAAAGTTTCCAAACATATTTTCTAAAATCATTCTAGTCCAATACACTGTCATGACTGACTCTCATGATTGTATGGCACATATAAAACATGCCAGTGATCTGATGATTTGCATTACACATGTAGTCATTTTGATTTACTATTGGGGTCAAGGTGGAGAGAGACAGCTAGAGAGAAGTAAAAAAGGTAGAAGTGTGCAGTAGGAAAGACTTTCCACCTTCAAGGACAGTCTAGTCAACAAGCTTCCTTAAAAGGTGAGAGAACGGGGAAAATGCCTTTAAAATCAATACTATATCAATTTCTATATAGATAAATGTCATTAGGAAGGAACAACACAATTGAGAGTCAACAGGAAGTTGTAGACAAGCTGGAAATGTTCCTGGATAATCTCTAGCTAGCTCTGAGAGGAATGAGAAATCAAACCATGAGCCAGACTGAAAAAAATTAAAGCGTAATTTACCTTCTGAAAATATGGAGAGAAATAGAAATACAGAGAAAGCTGTTTTAATAGAAATTTCATCACTTCTCAAGAAGGTGTGTGCTGACTGTTGTGCCAGGATGTGACCCAAGAAGGAAGAAGTATCTAATGTATCCTGCCATATAATGTATGTCTGCTTGGGATGTAGCTCTTTCATCTGTTCAGACATCCAAAAAAATTTCTTCCTAGTACTTTTTTCCTGCCTCCTTTTGTGATCTGCTTGAATGAATAAATATCTTCTGAGATGTAATTCAAGCTTTCAAAATGTTTTAAGTTCC
>VZTR01064680.1:26400-39876 GCA_013400775.1 Chaetops frenatus
ACACACACACACACACAGACACACATGTATAAACACTGGTTATTCAGTGTCCTTTCACTCTAATCCACCCCAAGGGATCTATCAAGAGGAACCTCAGTTACCCTCGCCTCCAGGGGCAGGTTGTAACACACTACTAGGCAGCAAATTAAGCAATCATTCAGACAGTGTGTTTCTGTCACCAGTGAATTTATAACACCATTAGCTAATATTCAAAAGTCCTGGAATGGATCAAGAATTTAATAACTGGATGAATACGTAAAATTGGATATTGAATGAAGTAAACTAGATTTGCCCGATTATCACTGAATTTACAAATATGTCATTCTTAACACTCTGGCTCAGATTTTTACAATTATGTGTTCCCAACATTGAAAAATATTTGCTTTTCTATCTGAATAAAGGTCCTAAAATACAAGACAAAAAAAAATCCTGATGAAATTTAAAACACCCTTATATAGTTGAGATTCTTTAGGATGGGGAATGTTATCTGCTGTTCAAGTATCATGAGGAATTTTACATCTTCCTAATGGATGTTCTTCTGATGTTTTGAAATTGTATCATTGAATACTCACTTTGCTCTGGTTAAAGTCAAGTCATGGACATAATAACTTGGCTTCTGATTGGTTCATTGAAGTGTTGGCTGGTTTAAGGGTGCAATTAAAATTTTCACATCTGGAAAGGAAAGCATTTATACAAAAAAAATCTTCCATAAAATAAAGAGAAAAGCTGTATCAACTGCTAGAGGGGTAGACAGGGCTTATAACCTTTCCCATGAGCCAGTCATTATTTACAGTTTGCCATGGGGTACATTTGGCAAAGCTCCCTAAGTCTCCATTTTTGTGTTTTAGTGGGTACAAGCAGCCTTTAAATGGGTTCCTCCAAAGCCACAGTAACACAGGTTTAGCTGTAATGTAAAAAGAAATCATGCATGAACAATACAATGGACTAATCATTAGAACTCTGTATCGTGCTATAGAAGTTATCCTTCTTAGTGCTCTGCATTAAAAACATAAGTATAGTAAGGTCACTGTTCATGATGTGACACTTTAATATTTTCAAGATTCCTTTGGAAAATCTATTCAATTATTTCCAATGGCAAGTAGGAATGAAGTGCTGTGTTAGTACATTAAACTAATAGTTAAAAAAAGCCCAAAAACCAAAAACCCAAAGGTATTAAGATGCTACACTAGCCATACATGGCTGGTTTTGAGTTTCTCTAACTAATGTGGTGTTTCACTAAAAATGTCTTAACATGGAAAAAAACCCCAAAGCCCTTCATGATGAATTTTCTTTCTTAGATTCTTAACCACAAAGGGAGGGGATTCATCCAACATAACTTTGCTGCGTAGCTAGAACATTATATTATTCATGCAGAAAGAGAAGCACTCCTGCAGAATCACTGGCTCTTGATATTCTAGAACTTACTTTTAAGATAATATTCTAGTCACTGCCTATAGAGAGAGTGCAGAGACTCTCACTGAAGTTATTGTCTCATCTAAATTTAGATGTCTGTAGTTCTCTATGTGAGCTAGTCACATATCTAGTGGTGATCCTGTGAATTCAAACACTTAGGGACACACTTAAAGCTAGGTGTCATGATCTGGAACTGAATTCTAGCAAGAGAGGATACTTACATTGCTAAACCACGAACAATTAGGGAGAGAGCATAATGAGAGATCAAAAATGAAAGAGAGAACAGTGAATCAATCTGCAGCTTCCTCATTGACTACCACATCAGATGCAGGCTTGAACTTTAGAAGTTTAGAGTATCTCTCTTACTAAGAGAAGTTTCTCTCAAAAAGAGAGGACTCATAAGAAAACTACTGGTGATATTCTGCCAGGATTGGACTTGACTGTATGCTCTTCAATTTATTTATCAAATTTTTGACAGTAAATTTAAAATCACTACTAATATAAACGTGTCTTGTGATCATGACAGCAGAATAATGTAGAATCTTTTTGGTTGGATGAATGAATGTAGCATATAAAAAAGCGAACACTGAAATGTTGCGAGGTATAGCTGGATTGTATTTAGAAACCGGAAAAGAAATTAAGGATACCAGATTACCATATCCGGAAACTGGTGACTCTAATGAAGAATGTAGTCTCAATTCCCAATATGACGCTGTGGTAGAAGAGAGAAGGCAGATATTTAAGCAATAGAAAGAGGTTTAAAAGGGAAGAGGTATAAAGATGATTTTATCTGACTGCAGTATTTTTCTGATGCTGTGAACTTCTAGTATCCTCAAGTTTAATGTAAATTTAAAAACTGAAGAAGAATCAAAAATTTCATAAAAGTGTTTAAAAAGTTGGGTACCCTTGAGACTTAAATAGCCTATTTTTACAATGTATCAAAAAGTAGATGGACTTATTATTCTTTTACAGTTTTTTTGTAAGAGTCTTCATGGATGGAAAACATCAGTTACTATATTTGTAAAGCCACAATAAGAACCAGTGACTGGATCATGAAAGCAGACATATTTGAATTTGAAAATTAAATTATCCTCTTTAATTGAAAAGGTAATTAAACCCTGGAATGAACTGTCAAATGAATTGGAAGAGTATCCATCTCTTAGTATCTTGGGTTTGAGAATGAATGATATACAGGATGATATGATATGCTTCACTCAAGTGCAAGTTATGATGTAATTAGGACAGAAATCATCAGGCTCAATATGAAGATAACTGGGTGAAATGCAGCACCAGACAAAAATAAGAGGTCACAGTAATTATCTAGTTATCTGTCCCAGCCTTAATTTCTAAGAAACTGTTAGATATTGTAGTGGGTCAGATTCCCAGCTGTCAAAAATTTGAAAGGGTGCTCCGGATTTGAGCTGTTTCTGGAATATTATTAAAATAATTTTTTTCTCTTGTTAAATACACTGAGTACATTACTACAGCTACCACTATGACCATTGCTTTTATAAGAATAATTGATGGACTACATAAAAGAAACTGTTGACCTTATTCCAGTTTCTATTAAATATACACACAAAACTCTGCCAAGCTGTCACCTTTGTAGGCATTTTCAAAGATAAGGTCAAGAGCTGAAAGTGCAAAGGCACTGAATTACCCAAAGCAAATATAAATAGGCATATGCTCAGACAAGTGGCAAAGAATTTTATACAGCAACTTGCCTGAAGCAAAAAAATATCCCAGGAAAACTGGTCTTCCAGATCTCAATCAAGAGAAGTGAAAAAATTTTATCTAGTCTGGAATAGTGGTGGAATTAGAGGCTGTTTTCTTAGCAAAGATTTACATTACTGTCAGCAAGATAGAAGTGTTACACTTCTGTCATTCTCTTCAAAGAAAACTGGGCTTTTAAACTATTTTTGAAGTACAAATTTTGGGTTAAAAACAATAAAAAATATAGGGAAGAAGCTCTTGGCCACTGCTGAGAAGGGTCCCAAACAAATCAGGTAACTAGATGTACTTCTAGATGTACTTCTATAGTTAACATTATTGGTGAGACAACAAGCTTTCAAAGTCAGTTGAGGAGAATGTTACATGAGTGTAAGCACTGCGTGTTGTGTGTAGTCAGCAAAGAAACTGAATAATAAAATATTCTGTAAAAGTCATTTGAATGATAACCCTCAGATGGGCTAAGGAAGCAGGTGATACAAATGCTCAGAGCCCAGTTTTTACCTTAGGAGTAATTTTTCCTTTTCAATGTTTTGTTGTTTTTATTCCAGTTGGTTTCTGAAAAACAAAACAAAACAAAACAAAACAAAACAAAACAAAACAAAACAAAACAAAACAAAACAAAACCCGCCCCCCCCCCATGCCCTGAACATTAAAGATCACCATAAGTTTTTAAAAACAAGAAAAACATTATTTTTGGAAAAGAAACTTAAATTATCAAATCAACTGTAATATATTTATAAATCAGAATGATTATATTCTGCTTAAATCTGAAATAGGAAATTGTGAAAGCCTCTGTTTCTAACTTATCAAAGTTATTCTTTTACCTCAATTGTTTTACTGCCATAGAAATTTATTAAAATTGATATATTCTTGCAGAATATGTAGATTTTGACAAAACTGGCTTTTTTCTAGATGAAAGGAAAAGTCACAAGGTGATTTTGTACAGTGCTAGTAAGGAGTACAGTGCCTTGTATACAATGCATGTATCTTCAGGTACTCAATGCCGGTGATTACAAGAAATATTGGGTATAAAAGTGTGCTTCCCACTGTAAGCAAAAATCAGGTTCATGACCACCTGAGGAATCTGAATGTACATGAGTGTATTTGACATTGCCAGATGCACTCCAGAATCCTGAGGGAATTGGCTGTATGTAGTTGCCAAATCGCTCTCCATGATATTTGAAGAGCCGTGTCAGTCAGGCACAGCCCCTGCTGAGGAGGGGCTGGTGGATGGGGGTGCTGGTGGATGAGCAGCTGGTGGATGAGCCAGGAATGTGCACTTGCAGCCCAAAAAGCCAATTGTATCCTGGGCTGCCTCAAAAGCAGCGTGGCAAGCAAGGCAAGGGTAGGGATTCTGTCCCTCTGCTCTGCTCTGGTGATACCTCACCTGCAGTGCTGCATCCAGCTCTGGGGTCCCCAGCACAGGAAGGACACTGACCTGTTGGACCGAGCCCAGAGGAGGCCACTGAGATATTTAAAAAGATGGAGAACCTCTGCTGTGAGGAAAGGTTGAGAGAAGTGGGATTGTTTGGCCTGGAGAAAGGAAGGCTTAAGGGACCGAATTGCAGCGTTCCAGTACCTGAAGGGAGCTGATTGGAAAGATGGAGAGACTTTATCCAAGAACATGTAGTGATAGGACAACAGGAGATGGCTTCAAACTGAAGGAGAGTAGGTTTAAATTATGTATAAGGAAGAGATTCTTTACTGTTGTGGTGGAAAGACACTCGAACATGTCTCCCAAAGAAGTTGTGGATGCCCCATCCCTGGAAGTGTTCAAGTCCAGGTTGGATGGGGCTTTGAGAAACCTGGTCTAGGAAGTTGTCCCTGCCTGCAGCAGGAGGATTGGAACTATATTGTTTGTAAGATCTCTTCCAACCCAAGCCATTCTGTGATCCTATGATCTAGAAGGATCCTGGTATCCTTTGTTGCTGTGTGCCCCACTCATTTGGTGGCAGGGCAGAAAGCAATGAAGCCACAGCTTTATGTTTTTAATCCATTCTTTACACATTTCCACATATCTTGCTGCAACTGTTTATACTAATGTGACTCAGATGCTTCATTCTCAATCTTTGCCTTTCAAAGGAAGGGCACTAACATCTTTGGAGTTTTATTCTATAAAACATTACAGTTGGAAAAGTTTTCCTTCCTAATTTGGCCTGTAGAACATATTTGCCCACCTCTGTCCAGCCACATGGAGTCACCTAACTTTTGTGTACAGCCACACTATTTTTTTTTGCATGATGGAAGGGCATCAGCCTCATTGCAATGAAATATTTTTTTCTTTTTCACTTATTATTAAATGAAATTTGAATGCTTAGAATCACTTATACACTTGGGTCTCCCCCAATCCTTGTTTCAAATCAAACTTAGTTGACAATGAGTTGGTGTTCTCTTATATACTATTGCTAAAAATTTCAGAAAGCATAGGGCCCAAAACCAATTCCTGAACAATTCACTGTGAGTACATACATGAAATATTGGTTCACAATTGCATTTTCTCATGTATTATAATAGCTATCACAGATTTAACATACCTAAGTTTTTTATTGACTTATATGTTGTGTGGGACTAAGTAATCTTGCAGAAATACCTAAACATATTACCACAATACTGTGACATTTATGATTAATTTTGCTTTTCAAAATTGGATGCCCTTAATGGCTGAACAGATAGTTTCCATTTTGAGCATGTAACTCATGTTTATTGTTCAAATATACTGTTCTATTATCCGAACTAAATAAAATAAGAGTTTCCCAGCAGGACAAAACACATCCTCAGGAGGCTTCTGTGTCTTCATTTTAAATGCCAAAATATGTCGTGGACCCAGACTGCCTAAATTTTTTGTAACAGAATCACTCCCATTTACCCCCTCCCTACTCATAGTGACACACTATGACTAAATGAATCTAGGGTGATACATTGGCAATGAAAATTGGTGAATAATTGCAGAGCACTGATGCTATTATCTCTTATAGAACACTAGCAATAGCTTTCAGCTTCACAGCATTTTTTCTGAGGAAAAGGTTTTGTGTTTTCCAGAAGGTGGTATAGGGTTTTTTGAGATATGTCTCATCATTCATTGTTCTAGGGAGAAAACTATATCATACTAAAATCTGACTAATATCTCTGTAGCCTTTATCATATTAGTTCTGTTGAATAATTTATCTTACATTTTGCCAAGGAAATACATTGTCATTTGATATCTCATGAGAGAGTAATGGAAAGGAAGTAAGTATTTTAGTATTTTAAAAGTATTTATGTAACCAAATAGTATTTTAAAAATCAGGTAAATTTTGGGAAGTATTGGGTAACCAGTAAGATGACAGGGATTACACTGTGTAAGTGTTGTTACACTGGTCTGTAACAACACTTACAAATCATTACAATAATAATTTTAATAGCACTTTTTTTCTTATGGATATATTCTCACATCCTTTCCAATATCCCACATAAAGAACTACTTTTCATTTTGTTCTGAAAATAGTTTAATATTTGTAAAGGGTCACAGAGCTACCAGATAAACCAGATAAACTAAATAAAGGATTGGCCACCCTTTCAGCAACCTACAGCATGCAAAGGGTTCTCAGGAAGAACAAAAATATTATCAAACATTTTTCTTAGATCAGGATGTTCACTTAGCAGAAATCTTTGCAATTTTTTCCCACAGACTTCTGAAAGTTCTTATCTGAAAAGTTTTCCTTTTTATTATATTTGGTGGAAATTTTGCATACCTAATTAACTGACCTATTGTGTCACTGAATTGCATTTAGAAAAGATTATGTTAGTTGACACTTTTTCATTCTGATCACTCATTTTCTACAACCAGTGGTTTTCTTCTTGTTGTTTTAAATGTTGAAAAAGTTATTGAGTAGTGTTACATTGATCAGCTCTGGAAATGAGGTTCCCCTATCTCAGATATTTGTGCCTTACTCTGCAGGTCATGTGTGGAATTAGTCCAAACTTGGACATGCACAGGAGGCACGAAGCACTTCTGAGGAGTGACATGAAACCAAGTCAACAGTTGTTTTTTATGTACATATATTCAGTATCTTTTCTTCTGGTTATTAGTTGTACAAATATATCAAGTACTAACGTGTACTGGAAAACCACCCCAGTATTTCTTCACTTATAAGCCTCTATGATTCACGGCACCTACAAAAAGAAGCTAAGGAATCATAAATTTCTAGCTGGGATTTGAGCCAAGGCAAAAACAGAAGGCTTAGGTGATGAGAATAAGGATTTAGGATTCTTGTCCTACAATAATTAATTATGAGTTTCTTTTAGTTCAGCAGGCAGTGGATCAGGACATGTCAGACAGAAAAGAATTATTTTAACTCTGCCAGTCGATGACAGAATCTTAATAAGGAGTTTTCACAATAAAGAAAAACTTTGATTATCATTCAAGAGAAAAGCATCACAGACCAAGGATTTTTTGCCTGTTATCTTCCTTGTTCCAACTTCTAACAGGAAAGCATTGTATGCTGTTATAAAGAAATTTGTAGCTTAATTTAGTTTAAATCAGTCACTTTTACTGCCTTCAGACATATCATGAATGAAGAGAAATTGAAACAGAAAAAACAGAGAACAATGACTGCTGAAAGTAACGAAATTTATCTTATAAATCTGTGTCCTAAGTTAGATTTTCTGAAAATACATGAGCTCTGGACTAAAGCTTGTACTATGTGTGGAATGTTCATAAATGTGTTTTGTGGTGTGTATTCTGTAGTTTCCACTAAGAACTCTGGAAATGTTCAAGGCCATGTTGGATGAAATTTTCAGCAGCCTGTTCTAGTGAAAATTGTTCCCCGCCCATGGCAGGGGGGTTGGAACGGAATGATCTTTAAGGTGCCTTCCAAACCAAACCATTCTGTGACATCAACAACCAAATTCAGATAAACTGTCATTTAATTTCAGATCATAATATTTCTAGTTAATCAAAATTGCCTGTATTGCAGAGTATACGTCCTTAAAATATATCCAGCTTGATAGGAAAGAATCTTAGATCAGTGCCACATGTCTGATTTATGGACCAGATGCTAAGATAATATGACAGAGAAGTAAACATATCTGTCAAAAATTATAAAGCCTTTTCTATGCTATTGATATTTTCTTCAATATGTTTTGAAAATAAAATAGTTCATAATGGTGATGCTAGAAAGTACTCCTTTCATTCTAAAAAATGGCCTGCAAAAAAGATAGGCAAAAACTTTACTAGTGTTCTTGGCAACCCACCATGTCACATGTATCCTGAAGCAGATTTAATTTAAATTAAACAGAAATAAAGATTATTTACCATTGCACCCTAATGACTGTAATTTTCACACAAGCTGTTACTTACAGACACAGTATGCTGCACCTTGTAATAATATCTTTCCTGTTTTTCTGTCTAGGGGGAAAAGTCTTGCTGCATACATTTTTAATCACCAGACAGAAAACTCTGGACTCCACTGGAAAGGGTAATACAAGAGTAAAACAGAAAAATCAATTTTATCTCTTATGATGGAGTTGATATACTTTCAACTGGCTCATCTGCCAATACTTACATTTAACAAAATTATACTAGCCTGTGTTGCCTTATCCAAGGGTACTAAATTCCACCAGGATATCTGTATTAACTGTTTAACTCACCAAATAGCTATTATCCTGCTCAGTTAGAGTTGAAGCCAAAATATCTCCTTTATAACTGCAAGTAGCTAAACTCTTCAGTGCCAGATGGTTCACAAATTGCTCTCATCACAGAGTAACAGATGTCATCATGCTCACGATTTATTAATATTATAAAGCCCCCTCCTCCTGTGAACTTTGTGTGACAGAGTTCTCTAATTTAATCTCCAACTTAGCAATTGATATTTATTAAAACCTATTATCAAATAAAAATGTGATAATTAGGAGACTATTAACATTTCTGCATTGTCAGTAGACAAATACCAAACTTGAGAGTCAATGGAGAGATCAGCTGGAAGCACGCACAGTAAAAATCAGACAGGCTTTGCAAGTGCAGTTTTAGAGCATGTTAGGTGAATAACTTAACAATGTGGCTTTTTTTAGCTTTTCACCAAACACTTTTGTTTGTCACGTAGGAGGATTCAACTATTCATGCCAAATGAACCAAAATAAATCACAGCATAACCTATGCCATGAAAGTTCCTCCCTGAAAAAGATTTATCACTTAGTCTCCATGTTCTTGTGCATTACAATCTCAGTAAATTACTTGAGGGAATTTCAAGACTAATGCATGATAACAGCACAAGTTTTATCTTTAAGAAACAGCTAAATGTAATTTTGTGTCATCTTCTATTTGACTGGGAAAACTTAATTGAGAAGACTTCAAAATAGTTAAAGATTTTTCTGGGTTTAAAAGTTTATTCCAAAATCCTAATGTATCTAAGGCTGCAAATGGTTTTCACGCAGTCAGATGGGTAAACAATACACCTTCAATATTCTCAGTTAGCATTCATATGTCTGCTTGTTTTGAATGAAAAAGAGAAAAAATACTTTATTGCCTTCTCATAAAATAACTGAAGTAAAAGACAGGAAATTATGGGGATTTTTCCCTACCAGCATGTCTGGGAACAGAACATTTATTATTTTGCTCCTGAATAGAAGTGGCCCTTTCATAAAACATATTTTCTCCATCTAACTCAGGTGCACTGTGTTAACTCAGCTCTTCCCTCCAGAAAGAAGAGAATCTTAGGTCTTAAGGGAAAGTTAATTTGATTCTTTTCAGAATCTAGGTGTCTTCTCTCCTCCCAGCACTGCATGTGTGACCAAGGTCCATGGGTAACCTTCTCAACCACCTTGATCCTTCGGCTCTACACTTCTCTCCTCCCACACATATAATACACAAGTACATATCTTTTGCCCTTTTGTCAGAGTTTTGCAACATCTATTAACTAATTTGTCATTTCTAATGTGATTATGAAAGTAATCCTGGCTTTATAATGTAATTAATNTTAGCTTTTCACCAAACACTTTTGTTTGTCACGTAGGAGGATTCAACTATTCATGCCAAATGAACCAAAATAAATCACAGCATAACCTATGCCATGAAAGTTCCTCCCTGAAAAAGATTTATCACTTAGTCTCCATGTTCTTGTGCATTACAATCTCAGTAAATTACTTGAGGGAATTTCAAGACTAATGCATGATAACAGCACAAGTTTTATCTTTAAGAAACAGCTAAATGTAATTTTGTGTCATCTTCTATTTGACTGGGAAAACTTAATTGAGAAGACTTCAAAATAGTTAAAGATTTTTCTGGGTTTAAAAGTTTATTCCAAAATCCTAATGTATCTAAGGCTGCAAATGGTTTTCACGCAGTCAGATGGGTAAACAATACACCTTCAATATTCTCAGTTAGCATTCATATGTCTGCTTGTTTTGAATGAAAAAGAGAAAAAATACTTTATTGCCTTCTCATAAAATAACTGAAGTAAAAGACAGGAAATTATGGGGATTTTTCCCTACCAGCATGTCTGGGAACAGAACATTTATTATTTTGCTCCTGAATAGAAGTGGCCCTTTCATAAAACATATTTTCTCCATCTAACTCAGGTGCACTGTGTTAACTCAGCTCTTCCCTCCAGAAAGAAGAGAATCTTAGGTCTTAAGGGAAAGTTAATTTGATTCTTTTCAGAATCTAGGTGTCTTCTCTCCTCCCAGCACTGCATGTGTGACCAAGGTCCATGGGTAACCTTCTCAACCACCTTGATCCTTCGGCTCTACACTTCTCTCCTCCCACACATATAATACACAAGTACATATCTTTTGCCCTTTTGTCAGAGTTTTGCAACATCTATTAACTAATTTGTAATTTCTAATGTGATTATGAAAGTAATCCTGGCTTTATAATGTAATTAATGATACAGCTACTTTGGATTTTATTCCTTTAAAGGGCCTTAATGCTTCCCTTTGAACTGGATGGCTTGACTTCAGCTATTTCTCTCCTTTAATCACCTGAGAAATCCAGCCTTTCCCCATGGCACTATCTGTAATTTTTGACAGCTATTCACTTTCTTTTTTATTACAGGGAATTTATTCTGTTTTCATTCACTACTTATATTCTGTTCAGTTAGCTAAACCTCCGGCCAGAGTCCAATCCTTTGTTTGAATACAGAAATCTGAAAGGATAAGAGAGCTCCTATGTAATAGTCACAGTTTTAGAATTTTGGCATATGACTTTTGTCTGCCTGTAGATAACATTTTCTACCCCCTGCTTAAATTCTTTTCATTGCTCTGCAGTAACTTTTAACAACTTGGTATCTGATGTATCTATCTCATACATAGTTCCCTGTGACTAATTTTTAATTCTGAAACATTTTTTGTTAAATACTGTTGTGATTGGTGAAATAATTCTGTTCACATTTGTGTCAGCTCTTTATCTAATGACTCTTAAAAAGATAATACATAAGCAGAAAACACATCTCTCTTCCTTTCTCTCTGGATGTGTATTCCCAAAAGTTTATGCAGTCAGACAGCACAGTTTAGCACTTCTGTGGCCCCAAAACTGTTTATTCTAATAGCTAAATGGTGTTGAAAAAAAGGTTGTTCTACGTGCTTATGGTACAGTGATTATGAAAAGATCAACGTCCTTGGGCAAGGAGGCCTCAGAAGTAAGGCCCTCTGTCCTTAAGGTGCTGTTGCTACTGTGCTATTGTAAGAAAGGTCTACTCTAGTTACATTCTGTGTGTAGTTCTGATGAAGACCTTTATGTTCCGAAAACGAATATGCACAGATATCTATTGTGAAGCATTCAGTTCAGTAGATGGTTACTAATCCCAAAGATTACTGAACCACACAAAAGAACCTTGTCCATAGGATCTGAAAGTAGAAAAGGTATGAAGTTTCTGCTACAGAGGCACCCTCTCTCTTTTTACTGGGAGGGGATCAATTTCCATCTTTCCAAGTCATCTAGAACAGACTAATTTGATAAACATTGTAATGGTCAACTTAGAAGTGTTGAGAAAGCCATTTCAATTTTCCTTCAGGAGTATAACACACTGAGAGAGGTTTTCCTGTGCCTGGCTTTCAGTGCTCCCTGATATGCATGTCAAAATATGCTGCATAGTTGAAAAGCATAAAAATGAGGACTCACATGGCAATGAAATATTGAGATCAAAAGTATGCTGTTAAGTCTCATTTCCTTTTAGAACTGATTTACTTCAGAACCTCATGCATTAGCTTTGTTATTACAGAGTTCAATGGGAAAGATTCCCCAGAAAAGAGGTAAAGCTGCATTTCCCATTTCTGTGGACTGTGAATTATTTTGTATTAAAAAAACCAAAACCAAAACCAAAACCAAAACAAAACAAAAAACCCCACAAAAAACAAACAAACAAACAACCAAACAAAACCCCCCCAAAACAAAACAACAAAACAAAACAAAACAAAACAAACAAACAAACAAACAAACAAACAAAACACAACAAAGAGAGAGAGAGAGACAAGAAATATGAAAAAAAGTAAAGGAAAAGAGAAAAAAAAGAGAAAGAAAACAGAAAAAGAAAAATTATTCACTAGGACAGATAGACTCTCTTGACTCAAAGACACATAAAGCCACCAGCAGGGAGGGGAAAAAAATCTTCATTCTAATTTTTGATACAGGGAGAGGTTTTGTATTTTACATTACATATAATGAACAGAGTACTGCATCATTTTTGAAGCTCTCTTACTCACAGCTGAGTACTCTGATCGTTAGGCCATAAATCAATGGGAACGTGATAATTTTCCTTAACAATTTTATTCTCCACTTCGCTGAGGAATCTAATTATGAGATTAATTTTAAATCCAAAACATGTGACATTAAAGTTGTGCTTCATTTGAATAGCATCTTCTGCCATGCTTAGTTTCATTTATGCCCAAAGGCTTTTTTCTCGCCATCAGTGTTTTTTTTAAATTTTTATTAGTGAAAATGTTTGCACCTGTGTTGTATTTTTTTTAATGGGACCAGTTGTATCACTCTGCTGCACCTTTTGTCCCTTCAGATTATCTTCTAGCACCTTCTGCTACTTCTATTCTAATACCTTTCTATTCTACTCCTGAAGTAGCTTCAATGAAAACTGGTACACAAGCTGTCCTAGAAAGAATATTCCATGATAATATGAAAAAAGCCCAAAGAATTGCTAACCAAAAGAAATGGTTGTCTTTTTAGGATGAATATTTGGATGTTATTATAAAATTCTTTCTTCTTTCTTACTTATCTAAATCTTCTGATGGTAGGTATTTTGCTTCTTAAGTGTATGACTTTATTTCATTAAAAACCTTTATGTATTTCAACCTGCAAAATTCTAATACTATCAAATTTGAAGTCTTTTCCCAGTTTGGATTCTTTTG